>MU228014.1:1057370-1088145 GCA_018584345.1 Thuja plicata
AAGAGCCAACATGACCTTCTAATTTGGAGAAGATACTTATAGTAGTTCAATTGTGATACGCCAAGTGTGAATGATACGAAATGTGAAGAAAGATGTATAGAGCAGATTATCAGAGTTGGTTCATTCAACAAGGATCTATGTGAAGAAGAAGTGAAAGATTGTAATACACTGGAACTGATCAAGATAGCAGGTCTACTCTACATTTCATCATCAAATATAGTGCATATCTATTATTCAGAAGGTTGTAGCCTTCACCATCAAGCAGTGAGCTTTTGGACAGTGAGTCCACTACCCCTAACAGGATTACTTGTAAAAGACTCCTGATAGGGTCTGACCCTTAACCAGGTCACTATACTTATTGCATTGTATTGTACAACTCCTAACAGGGTTGAAATATCTTCTAACAAGGATTACTACAAACAAGTATAGTTTATTATGGGTGCTAATTCCCACCAGGTTTTTTACCATTTGGTTTCCCCGTAATCAAATTGTGTGTTGATTACTGTGTTATCTGATTATGCATTTACTTTGTTGTACTCTAATGTTAAAGAAGTAAAAAGAGATTGAAGTAACTGATAAATGATTCACCCCCCCCCTCTCAGTTATCCTTTGGGACTATTCTAACATAGAATACATGTTCTGATTCCCTTAAGATGTTCATGATTTCCTTTATGGGAACATCTTCTTTACTTGGGGTGTCTGATGCAGGATCATCCTAGGATCCTTGGAAATCCTGTATCAAACAAAAATATGTTTTCTTTTGTTCTTTAGCTTGTTTGGAGACTTCTTGGTGATGTGCTCAGTTACCCTATTGCTCGGGTACTATTTCTATCTTGATTTACCGACAGGTCTCGGTGTATGTTGGTTTTTGTTGCTCAGGTATGCTTTTACCGAGTTGGTTTCTATTGCTTGGGTATGATTTTACCGATTTGGTTTCTATTGCTCAAGTATGCTTTTATCGAGTGGTTGCTATTTCTCAGTGATCTCTTCCTGAGTTGTTTATCCTTATCTGGCCAAATTTTGCATTTAATTTCTGTGGCATAATTAATGTGGGGTCCCTCATTCAGGATTGTGTGGACCTAAATCTGGGTTAGGGGGTTTCTTCAATGTTTGTTATTGTAGGCTGACCTGTTGGTTGCCTTTTGTATTTAAGTTGTATTTTGTTCTTAGCTTAGGGCATTAGATTGAGGGAGAAGATCAAAGTGTTGCATCTGAGAATCTGGATTGAGAGTTGTATGTCTTAAAGAAGATTTGTAGTTGATCTTGACTAGCATCTTTGTATTTGGCCATAGCCAGGAAGGCCTTACAGCCTGACATGTTGGATGTAATGGATTATCTATGATAATAGAGAACTAAATGTTGATTATATTTATGTATATTTGGTTGGTTCCGCTATTATGGTTATTGGCTACAAGTTTGAACAATCCTTCATTGGATCCTCCATCCTTTACTGCATCACAACTTCAATGTGAAATTGGAGTAACATTCTCCCCCTTTGGCATTAGTATAAAAAACTTAGTACTATATATAATATACATGATGACTCCCCCTTTGTACATGCTCGGTATATGTATATGAATTCATCCCAATTGTAGTATCTCCCTTTACTATACATATATACATATATTTCCCCCTTTTTTAAAAATAATGACAAAAGGAGTATAAATTACCATTTGTAAAAAATGGTTGGATGGGTGTTCTTAAGAGTTTCCAGTAGCTTCTCCCATTCCTCCTTTAAATGCTTGAGGGTTAGTTGTTCTAAATTGATCTGAGCATGCATATCATATATGTTGTTTGTCACTAATAAATCTGGGGTCAAAATTAAAGTCTTTGCCAATGTCACATGTTTCTACATCATTACCAAATGCGTTAGTAACATTTACTCGAGCTTGGTTACTTGTTCTCTGATTGTCTCTTCTTCTTTCTTCAAGTTGAGTCTCAACTACTTGTTTTGGAGAAATTTGTTGTAATGCATCTGCAATGTATGTAGCTCCGTTGATAAACTATTTTCACTATCCTTAAGATCTTGATCTAATTTATGTATCTTTTCACTAATATCGGTAGTGAAGTGATCTAGAGTGCATAACTTTTGTAGAAGTGTGATGGCTTTAGATATGATAACTTCTATTCCATTCACAAATTCAGACAAAGTTACCTTATTGAATGTCACTGCCTGGTTAATCTTCTCTATGACCTTGTATTGAATCTTTTTCTCTGCTCTTTCTTCCAATTTTTGCTCGGCATCAACATCGGGTTTGTTAATAGCCTTGGTAAGCAGTGCAAGTTGATCAATGATGGGGGTTGTGTCATTGATATCTAAATCTAGGACAAAATGCTAAAGAATCTCCTTGGTAGCTTCTAATACTTGTGTATTCTTGTGTTCTTGCCTTAACTTATCCTATGCTACTTTCCCAGTGCATAATTCACCATATTTTGTCTATGTTTCAGGATCTAGTGTCCTTAGATCCCATGTTGGAATCTATATGATTTCATCCAATGTAATGATGTTCTTGTTTCCTTTCTTCTTCTTCTTTTTCTTTCCTTGGACACCAGATGAAGGAGATAAAGTTAATGCCAATTGAGCCTTTTTCTTGGGTTCTAACTGGGCTTTCTCTGGACTTGGTGTGATGACTTTGTGAGGTGCTTCAATAACTAACTTTGTATATGTAGTAGAAGTATCTACTATACTAACTATGTTAGCAGGATTACCTTCACCTTGTGCTTCTACATCAGTGGTATCTTTTTGTGCATCACCTTGGGTTTTTCCACCATTGTGCTTGGTCTATGTACCTTGCTGATCACCCTTGTCTTCATTTGTATCTGTAACCTGCTCGGGTGTCTTTTGCTTCTGTGCTTCACTCACTATTTCAATAGCATGTACTAAAATAGGTAGCTGGCCTAGTACATCTACTTGAGTGACCTCTGTGGTGTCTTGTTCATTCAGGGTCTCAGTTGCTCCGACTATCTCATCTTACTTAGCTTTATCATCAAGATCATCTTTAGTTATGTCATTTATGGTGATCTTTGGGGGACTCATATTTGTCAATAATTGAGGAATTCCATCCAATATATTGCTAACATTTGCATCATCAACATCTATGGGTTATGTGGTCGGCTGATCTCTCTCGGTATTTATTGTGGATGCAATGTCCATTTCTTCCTTAGTATCTTGAATTTCCTTTGGTGGATTCAATAGTTTATTCCATATTTGTGTGCTCTCTATATCCACTTCTTTAATATTTCCTTGAAAAATGTTAAGTACTCGTGCCTTTTTTAGGAAATTTCTTGGTGTACTGCTGTATGATATCATTTATTTGTTCTACTATGCAGTCAACTTTAATGAGACTGAGAGCTACCTCTCTCATCTATTTCTCAGTTTCAAGTGTACAAGTCCATCTTGATGATATCTTATCATATAACTCAGATGGAAGATAAGAAGCAAATTCAACTGGAACTTGTTTAAAGTTTATCATCATACCTATGATTGCTTCTTTGAGCTTGTCCTTGTTCTCGGTAGTCAGATCAGAATATGTATGTATCTTTGGATGTCCTAATCATCTGGTTGTGATGATTACCTCTACAATATCATCAATAGTCTGAAGTATTTTATTCTGTACAACCTTGAATTTATCTAGACTATCAGCATAATCATTCTTTTAATCTTTTTTCCTTACATATATTTTCCTTTACCTCGGTGCAGGATTCTCGGTAGTACCTTTCTATTTTCTTGTCTGGTATATAAATTTTGGTGAGGGTCTTGTGATCTTTGCAATACCTTTCTTCAAAGGTTGGGAATATTTAGTCACCTATTGTGATCTGGTCCATGGTGGAGACCCATTTTTTATACTTTTTCCCCTTTTGGCCTTAGGTGCCTTATCTTGTTCTTTATCTGATTCAGTGACATCAGTATCATGTTTAGTTTCTTCTCTTTGACTGACTGAGGTCCACTCCTTGGTTTCATCTACTGATTTATCTAACTCTTCATCTATTATAGAAAATTTCCTCTTCAATGTTTTCACAATCTTTGTCTTTTTCCTGTCCATCTTTTGTACCTGTAGACCTATAGATATCCGGGTCTTGGCTTCATCAAATGTGCCAAATCTCATGGCAAATTTGTCAATAGGATCATTTAACAAATTTTCAATGGCCTCATATGCAGTATCAATATATAATTCATATTCTAATGGAGGTATCCAAGTTTTCCTTGGTTGTACTGCCTTGATTAGAGTTGTATCAGTATCAACTACAAAACATATTTCATCTTTGTACTTATCTACCAATTGTAGTGGAATTCTGGTCCTCTTTTCCATCCTAGCCTTAAACTTGGAAAAATAGTCATTCATGACTGGTTAAAAATTTGTTCCTAGGCTTGTAATCATATTATTGATTTGCATTGTAACTAGTCGGTTGAAATTCCATTTAATTGTATGGACGGATGGAAAGAAATTTAGTAGGTAGAAAAATATGCATAGTAGTAGGGACCCAAACTTACATGTATTTAATCATGCAATTCTGATAGTCTTCATGTTTTCTTCAAATTGCCTCTGCAACAACTCAGCAAGGTCAAATTGTGCTCCTTTCTTGACAATTTTGTAGGCTATGTCTATAGCTCCGCAAGCAAAACTGTTCATTCTACTAGATTATAATATTTTGTAACCAATGACATAAGCACTGAAACTCATTTCAGGATCACCGATGCAATTGATCTTGAGACCTCTACCGTCCCATTTGTCTCCTGTTAATTTCTCTATTTCTGTTCTTGATGGATTCCTAAATTCCTTTGATTTATCACATGTGGGATAATCTTTCATGACATGAATAACATCCTTGGTTATTTTCTTGGGCTCATCCAACCATAACTTTCCATCATGTACATGACTCAAAACAATGTGAATTCACTCGATCTTGAATACCTTCAGGAAATATAGGGCATAGATTAACCCTTTAACCTCTAAATGTTTGTGATCTTCCTTCAACTTCCCATCTGTGCATAGTGATTGATAAGTGGAAATACGTTTGAAGTCTCTGATTTCACCTATTTTGCAGTGAATGTAGGCACACACATCCTAGACTAGTAAAAACCTAGGCGGGATAGATGAAAACATGCCTTTGTCATCTAGTTGTGCTGCAACCTATGGATGGATCTTATATTGGGGCTCTATGCAAGTGTTCTTCACAAAATCAATATTTTTATCCTTTTCCATCTTTGCTTTCATGGTTCGAGATGTAGTCACCATGATTTCTAGTTTAGGGCTTGCACGAAAAATATCTAAATAGATTGGGAATAATAGAATGTGTACTGAGAAACCTCTTTGTGCTCATAATTCTCTTAAATATCTGTATATTTCTTCGAAAAATCTTTTCTGTAACTTTTCTGTCTTTTCTCTATTCTGCTCTATGATCCTGGTGTCAACAAATAAGTTCACGTTGACCAAATTTATAGCAAATGACTTAGGGAGGTTCAATAAATAATTCTCACCAACTACTTGGTGAACAAACATAATGCTCGGTTAACACTAATAATGCTTCAGCTTGGTGAATATACCATATACTCGGTTACCAAAGCAACTCGGCTGTCTCTTCACATTTTCACCGACTGATAGTTCTAACTTGGTATATATTAACTGACTCAACAAGATCAAAGTAATCAAAAGTATAATACCATAGTGCATCTCAATTCATTCTAATTTGGCATATGTGCAATGAATATAGGAACTAATGTAAGATTCAACTTTGAAAAACATAGTTCCTTACCTTCTTATATTGCTCAATTGGAGATGGTGGAGCCACCTAACCCATTGGGTGAGGTGTCACCAACTATTGTGCTTGGTCTTACATTATCATTTGATTCTCTTCTCCACATTTTATTTCCAATCCTTACAATTTCATCAATTTTATTGCCATTCCCATAAGTATTTATTCAATCTTCACAATCTCTGCTTAAGTGACCGACTTTGTGACAGTGAGAGCATGCCATACCAGAGTTTGACCAATTTCTAGACTTGGTTTTCCATTGTCTCATACAATTTTATTTTATATGCCCATATTTTCCACATGTTGTACAACTACTCCAAGTGTTATAATCCAATGCATAAGAATTTCCTTGTCTTCTCGGTTGATTTACCTTTTCTTGTCCTTTAGGCTTCCAAATTTGGTTTGTATTCCTTCTGCATGCCTGTGATGTATGACCATGCATGTTGTAGTTTTGACAATATTTATCCATGTATGGTTTGTTTTATGGTTTTTTCAACTTGGATCTAAACTCATGTGCTTTATGTCCATGCTTATTACAGTTATAAAAAATACCATTATATTAAGTTAGAGTAGTCACAATGAAAAAAAAATCAAAGCATAGATCAACAAGATGGAACGGGAGCGGGCTGGAGGAGGGGGTAATGCGGGAGGAGGTTTTTTGAATTTGAGTATGTGCGAGAAGCTAGAGAATGGAGGTATTGCTGGGGGATCTACGTCAGGTGATGCAGGTTTTTCTGTGAGATCCCCATCTAGAAATGAGGACATTGCTGGTGGGCCGAACCTGGCTTTGCTTAGTAAGGACAACGGTCCTGTCATGAGACTAGAGGTCGAACCGATTAAAAATTCCAAAAATGATGAGGAGTCAATGAAGAATCAAGGAGACAAATCACATGACTCTGCATCACACCTAGGTAAGAGGAATTGGTCGGGTCTCTTTGATATTAAACCATCTAGGAAATCATCCTTTCCAAAAGTGAATATAATTTTAGACCCGCTTAAGGGAGTATTTAGCATATTTATTCCAGACCCAATAATGGAACATACTGTGTCTAGAATGGCTTCTAACTTAGTTGGTAAATTTTTGGGACCTCGACCGAACATAGATCTCATTAGATCATATACTGATAAAAAATGGAAGCTTGAAGGTCAGGTTGGCATTGCGGCTATGCCAAAAGGTTTCTTCTCTTTTGAGTTTTTGAATGGGGAAGACTTCTCAAAAGTGTTGTGTGGGGGTCCCTGGATGATGGGTAAGTCATCATTATCTCTACAAAAATTGATGATAAACCTAGATTATAATGAGAGCTTCTTTACAACAGCCCCTGTGTGGGTTTTCCTCTCAGGTTTTCTGTTGGAGTATTGGCATGAAGATATATTGGTGGCTATTGCTGGTTCTTTTGGAGAACTTATTTCTATTGATCCAATGACAACTGCCAAATCTAGACATGTTTATGCAAGAATATGTGTTAATATACATCAGAATGCAGATCTCCCACAATCAATAACATTGAACTTGAAGCTGGGTAAGTGGAATCAAGAAATGGAATTTGAATTTTTCTTTCTTTACTTTCAAAAAATTTGGTCATTGGGCGAAACAATGCCCTTAGAAACCCCATAAGGAGAAAATGAAGGAGAAAGAACCTCAAAAACCCTAGAGAATGGAATGGAAGAGGAAACTTGAAGGAAAAACTTAGCCCATGAAGAATCTTTAGAAGGTGAATGATCAAATTGGAGGCAACTTGGAAGATTCTAAAGTGCTTCACCAAGAGGAGGAAATAAAAGAAACTCATGTGAATAAGGATAAAAAAATAAATGAAGACAATGATTCTGAAGAAAGTATTAATGAGCTGAATAGCCCCAAAAATAGAAAAGAAGAAAGTGTGGGATCTCTCAATGGAGAAGAAATATTTTTGATTTCAAGGGTAGAAGATAGTATGGAGTCACCTAAGATAGCTGGAACTTCTTTGGACTCAAGGGTGGAAGAGACTCTAAAAAAATATGCATCTGTTTTACTTCCTCAAGAAACAATTATTCTTGGAAATGTCAAAGGAAGTGAATAATAGAAGATTTATGAATCAAACAATGGGAACATAAAAGAAACTCCTTCTACCCCTAATAGAGAAAATCAAGAAGATGGGGAAGCTATAGATCTAGAGGAGCAAGAAAATCCCTGACAGGAAGTGGGGGAGAAAAATAGAGAAAAAAGGTACTGGTTCTTAGCAAAGATGTGACCAGAAAGTAAACTTTGAGAAGAGGAATGAAGCTGCTAGGATGGGGAGCACCATTATCAAAATGATGAAGAAGACTAGGTCACAAAAGAAAGGTGGAGTCTAGACCAGAGGACAATAGAAAGTGGACATAGGAACTCCAAAAAAAGAAAGAGGAATGACATATTAAAAAGTTAAGAGGGAACTAGAAGTGAAACAAAATATTGCTGATGGTAAACAACTTACCATTGATCAGGTCTGCTCCCCAACCCTTAAATGAAAATCATGTCTTGGAATATTTGAGGACTTAATGGTCCTCATAAGAAAGATGTAGTTAGGAACTTAGTGAGAGATTCTAAGCTTGATATTTTAATGATTCAAGAATCTAAGATGTCTAAAGAGAAGGTTTAAAAATTAAACCTGATTAAAAATGGTGGCTGTATAGGTTGTAGTTCTGAAGGAGCCTCTAGAGGGATGGCTATCTTTTGGAACATTGTTAGTTTTAATTGTCATATGTTGTTAGAAGATAAGCATTTCTTAGTGGTGAAAGTTAGTAGCTTCAAGGAAAATTTCTCTTGGATTCTTATTAATGTGTATGCTCCTAACACAAAATCTAGAAGACAAAAACTCTGGACAAAACTTAAAAAATTTAGGGAGACCAGAACAGAGGATCACTAGATGATAATGGGAGACTTTAACACCCCTCTAAAGGAAGAAGATAAAATGGGAGGTAATATTACCCAAGTGGAAAGTATAATGGATATGATGGACTTCATAAGTAATGAAGGTTTGTTGGATGTTGATTTGGAAGGTATAAACTACACCTAGTCAAATAGAGGAGTTGGGGCTGACTTAATTCAAGTCAAATTAGATATAGTGCCTATAACCTTGGTCTGGTTCACAAATTTCTCTTTCTTTTTATCCTCTATGTCCAGAATTGGCTTGGACCACTTTCCTATAACCTTTTTTGCCAGTCCTCTCACTGGAAAAAGAAACACCCCCTTTAGATTTGAGAAGATGTGGCTTGACCACCCTGATCTAGAGAATAAAATCAGGGACTGGTGGAATATCAAAGTGGATGGTATATCAAAGTTTAAAGTGGCTAAGAAATTGGCAAATTTTAAAACTAAAGTAAGGATGTGGAGCAAGAATGTGTATGGGGATATCTTCCAGCTTAAAAGAAAAATTCAAATGGATCTTAAAGAAACTCAGGATGAAATTAAAAGAACAGGTATGTCTAAAGATATCAAAAATAAGGAGAACACCCTTCTTGCTGATTACCATAACATAATTTCCAAGGAGGAAACTTTTTGGAGGCAGAGATCTAGAGCCCTTTGGCTGAATTCTAGAGATAAAAATACCAGATTCTTCCACCTCACTGCTCTGAAACATAAGGCCATAAATAGAATTCACCCCTCTTCTTCCAGAGGGATTATCACCAAAGAGGAAGAAATAAGGAAAGAAATGAAGGGTTAATTCACTACTTTATTAACCAAGGAACCTAATCTAAACTTGGAGGATAAGATAAAGTTGCTGGATTCAATACCTAAGAAATTGGATAGTAAGGTTAATGAAAGTCTTAAGGCCATTCCCAAAGATGAAGAAATAAAAAATGTGGTTTTCTCTTTTGAAGTAGAAAAATCCCCAGGACCGGATGGTTTTCAGATGTTCTTCTTCCAAAATTTTTGGAACATTATAGGGAAAGATGTGTGCTCCATTGTGAAGGAATTTTTTGGCAAAAAAACCCTACTTAAAGAGCTCAATTCTACTTTTTATTGTTGATCCCCATGAAACCCGGAGCAAATACTGATGATGGTTTTAGGCCTATCAGCCTTTGTAACTCTTTGTATAAAATTATGTCAAAGGTGCTGACTTCTAGGATCCTATCCTTCTTACCTTCTATTATTTCCCCCAAACAAAATGGCTTTGTCTCGGGAAGGCAGATTTTGGATTCAATTATTGTGGTTCATGAGAATATTCACTCCTTAGAAGTATCTAAGAAATAAAGTTTCTTGATGAAGCTTGATCTCTCTAAAGCTTATGATAGAGTTGACTGGGCTTTCCTTCTAAGAATCCTCCAAGCCTTTGGATTTGATGATATGGTGATCAGATTGATAATGCGGCTGGTTACTACAGTGTCTTCTTCTATTATTGTCAAAGGGGGAACCTCAAATTTTTTCCACCCTTCTAGAGGTTTTAGGCAAGGAGACCCTATTTCTCCTATCCTTTTTGTTATAATGGCTGAAAGCCTCAAGAGATACTTAAATAGTTTGGTTTTAAAAGGGCAGATTGTTGGTCTTCAACCTTCTTCTTCAATACACAAATGTTCTCATGAACATTTTGTTGATGATACAATCTTGATGGGGGAGGCTTCTATCAAAGAAGCAAGGAATATAAAGTTGGCACTGAAAATCTATACTAAGGCTTCAGGTCAATTCATAAACTGGGAGAAAAGCTCCCTATTTTTCAGCAATACTCTTATTTATAGACAAAGAAAGATATCTTCTATCCTTGGCTATAAGATTGGAAGTATTCCCACCCCTTATCTTGGTCTTCCTTTATGTTTAAAACCTGAGATCTATTTTTGGAATGAAATACTGGATAGATTCCACAACAAATTGGCAGGTTGGAAAGGGGCTATTTTGAGTCAAGCTAGAAAAGTCCAGTTGCTGAAGGCAAATCTCCAAAATCTTCCAGTCTATGCTCTTAGCCTCTTCAAAATCCCTTAGAATTTTTTTGATTTGATAGAGAAAATCCAAAAGATATTCCTATGGTCTGGGGTTGAGGAGAAGAAGAGATTTAGTCTTGTGGCCTGGGATAAGGTTTTTAAACCTAATAAATATAGTGGTCTGGGTATAAGAAGTATCAAAAACACTAACAAGGCCCTCTTGGCTAAACAGTGCTAGAGAATCTTTGAAGAAAACAAGGAATGGGATCTAATACTAAAAATTAAATACCATCTTATCTCTCTAGAGGATACTTTAAATTCCCATGAGGATACCCATGGTTTCTTTATCTGGAATAGTATTTGTAAAGGGAAGAATCTGGTTAGAAAAGGTGCTAGATGGAAACTGGGAGATGGCAGGAAGATAAGCTTCTGGGATGATATTTGGTTAAAGGAAAATCCCCTTAATGATAATCAGGAGTGGTCCAATATTATTCAAGCCTCTAAAGATACTATAGGAGAGAAGGTGTCTGATTACTGGAGAAATGAGAGTTGGGATGATTTAAGACATATAGATGCGAATCTTAGTTCTGTGAACAAGCAACTTAACAATTGGTTTCTAAGAGAGAATCTTCAGGATAGTCTAATTTAAGGTCTTGAAGCTAATGGGAAGTTCTTTGTCTCCTAGGCCTCTGCCCTCCTCTCTTCTCAGGAAGAACGCTTGTTCTGCTCCCAGGTATGGAATCAAAATCTTATTCCTAAAATTAACATGTTTTTCTGGCTGCTGGTATAGAAAAAAATCCTTACACTGGATAATCTCAGCAAAAGAGGTTTCAATATGCCCAAGAGATGCTTTCTCTACTGTGCTGAAGAGGAAAATTGCAACCACTTAATGATTCATTGTTCCCATACTAGAAATGTGTGGGACCCAATCTTCAAAAATATGAACATAGAATGGGTGAAACCTCAAAGCATCAAGGATTTTGTTAAAAAATGGTATTTTCCTTTCCCCAAAAAAGAAATAAAGAGATTTTGGATTTTGATTCTCCCTCACTTCACTTGGAGAATTTGGAAGGAGAGAAACGATAGGGTTTTCCATGATATGCATTCCCTTCATGAGAATGTTGCAAACCTGGCGTGCAGAAGCCTAATAGAAAAATTTAGAGGTCCTATTCCTAAAGAATCTCAGGCTAGGAACAATTCCCAGGATATAAGTGAGTTCCTTAAATGGGAGGAAAATAATAACATAACTAATAAGACCAATATAAGAGAAAATACTGTCTGGACTGCTCCTCCGAAGGGATGGATTAAAGGCAACTTTGACAGAGCTACTAAAGGTAATCATGGGAAGGTTGGGGTGGGTGGAATCATAAGGGATTGGACTAGAAAATGTCTGGGAGTTTTTTATAATCCTCTAGGGATTCAAACAAATCATGTGGCAGAAGCTCAGGCTACTCTCCAAGTGGTTAAGTTGGTAAAAGAGCTGGGAAGTTCAAAGCTATGGCTAGAAGGGGATTCATTAAATATAATAAACTGTATTAAAGGCAGGAGTACCCCTTCATGGACTATAGCCCATATTATTGAAAAAATTAATGCCATCCTCCAAACCTTTCAGGAAAATCATATTTCCCACATTTTTCGTGAAGGAAATAAGCCAGCGGATGGTTTGGCTAATGTGGGGACCCATAGTGACATCACCCAAAATTGGGTTGAAGAGGAAAATCTCAAAAATGATATGAGGAGTCTTATCAATTATGATAGACTAAAGCACATGGAAGGTGTAATTAATATTAATTATGATAAGGACACTTAACATTTGGAGGCAGGATAATTGTCAGAAGAGTTGTGAAAGTGTCATGATTAATCAAAAATCACACGGATTGTGGGTCATTTTTGGAAAAGCTATTCAAAGAAACCAGAACAAAGCTGCTATCATTCTGAAGAGAAAACTAAGATCTTCTAGCAGGATGGGTGGAGGTTTGAGAAGGGAGGAGCTGCTGCACTATGAGAAATGGAGGCAGAAGAAGAAGGTTTGGAAAAATCTGAAACATGGTGTTGTTACCCCTACATGGAAAGACTGCATGACTTTGACAAAGATGTCACCAAGAATTTTGCAGATGGATGGGTGAATGGCAAAGTCAATCTAGGTGGTAAGTCTTTTTCGCTCACTCTAAGTCTTTTGGCTGACATTACGGGTTTGCCATTGGAGGGCACACATTTTTAGAGGGATAATAAAAGAATGGGGATGCAAGCCTATAAATTGTTCCCTAAAAGTGTAGATGAAGAATCTCTTATGAACAAAGGGATAGGAGACTATGTGGATATAAAAAAAATTAAGAAAATTTGGGCCAAATTCTGAAAGTTATGATTGAATACTTCACACTAGATGGGCATTACTCTAAGATTTATAATCTACATTTTGTGCTGGTTAACCACTTTAGGCATAAGAAGAAAGTTTCTTTCCCTTATTTCCTTCTTAACTTGCTGGGTAACATTATTGTGGAAAATAGGAAAAAGGATACCAACCCTGTTCTGCATGAAGGTTTGATAATGCTAATTATGGAGTATGCTAGGGATAAGATCCCTGACCCAATACCTAAAAGGGTAAAAGGGAAAATAAAAATAAATAAATAAGATGATAAATAGGAAAAAACCCAGAAGAGGGATAGGAAAAAGAAGAAGAATAACAAGGAATGTAGTGAATAAATAGAAGCCTAGATATCATCCCCTAAAGGGGAGGAGGAGGATATGAACGCTAAAGAGAATGATGATGATCAAGCTAAGGAAATGGAAACCTCAGAAAACAAATGCCAAAGACCTGAAAAAGAGGATACTGAGGAGAATGCTGAAGGGGTCGAAGAAGATGAAAAAAATACCGAAGAAGCAAGGGATGAGGAATAGGAAGAACATAATGCTGAGGAAAAAGAAGATTAGAATAGTGAAAATGAAAACTCTAGAGGCCAGAGGAACATTAGGGTTGGCAAAGATATGAAGACCACTGAAGATTAGAGTAGAGATAATGAAAAATCTAGTAGGTAGCTGATAAGTAGGGTTGGAGAAGACAAGGTGACCCCTTTGGGGTTTGATTATGATGATCATATTCAATGGGAGGTTAACACTAAAAAGGGCCATGGCATAAATATGGAGAAGTGGATAGCGAATGATATCCAAGAAATGAAACAACACCTGAAGGCTATGGAGGATTCCATGGATCCCTTAAAATTCAGGCTGGAAAAATTGGAAATGAATTTTTTGATGGAGGTAAATAGCAATAACTCGGATGAAAGCCTGACATCTAAGATCAAAGCCATTCTAGAGGAGAAGCTGAAAGACATGAACGACAAGATTAGTTATAATGGGCACATAATTGGTGAAGTTCTGAAGCACAGTAATGAGGGACTTAAAGTCTCTGTTATGAATTTGAAGGCCCTCTATAATTACTTAGAGAGAAAAATGCTAGAAAATACTACTATTACTATGGCTGATGATACTGGAAGCTCAAGACCGAGAACTAGAACCAGAAGTAGCCTCAAACGTACGCTACCTAAAACCCCAAAGGAGATGAAAAGAATCAAAGACTCTATCCAAAAGATGGAGGAAATGCAGAAAGAGGCTGAGAAGGCCATAAAGAACAAAATGTAGCTCCTAGTCTATTGCTGTTAGTTTGCTGGTCGATGTGCTATTTTTTTCCAGCTCTATTTTTTGTCTAATGTTTTCTTAGCTTATCGGTTGGGGTCCTGCCTTTTGTTTTGCTACAAGCTTTTGATGTTAGTTTAGGCTGTTAATGCTTATCTTTTTTGAGAATATTTTTTAAATGGTTTTGGGGTCCATTCAAAACCTCTATTTACATCTATCAAAAACAAATACCATTAAATTTAGGAGGGTTTCTAGGAATACCTTTTGCTTTATTCCTACAAACATTCGATGTGTGGCCTAGTTTTCCATAGTGATGGTAAGAGGGCTTCTTAGGATTCAAAATTGAGTAGACATTCCTTTATTCAACTTGATTTGATAATTCTCGTTGATCGGTATATCCTAATCCAACATTGTTGTTTAGTCTTCTTTGATGGTTTAGAAATTCATCCATTCTCTTCGTGCTTTCTTCAGATCTCTTAATCACTTCATTATGTTGTTGTAAAATCTTCACTTCATTTCTTAGTTTTTCATTTTCTTCTTTCTATACAACAATATCATCTATTCTTTTTGCAAGTTCAATATTCACTCAGTTTGCCTCATGATTCATAACAACCACTTGATTGGTGATCTCAAAGTAATGTTCAGTAAGTCTCAATATCTCAGTTTCTTTCTCTTGTAAATTTTTAGTCATCTATCTTTTTTCATCAACAACCATGTTCCTATCTTGTTCATCTTTCTTTGCATCATTCAAGACTTCAACCATTCTAACCATTTGTGTATCTTGACCGATCTGCAGTGCTTTCACTTGTTCAGTAAGTTGTTGATTGTTTTGAGATAGCTTTGATATAATTCCTTCAGATGCATCAGATATATATCTAGATTCAAATCTAAATGTATCAAATGGGTCAATAATATCTTCTTCATGATAATCAATCTCACAACAATGAAGTTCCATGTACTTTCTCTTAATCAAAATCTCCCCGAGTTTCTCTTTGGCTTCCTTGTATTGTTTGACATAGATCTGCGACTGTAACTTCTAATTTTCAATTATTTTGTCAAGTGTATACCTTTCCATTGTAAGATCTTTTCTCTTCAATGATTAAATCTTCAAAATAAGAGAACTAGCTATGATACTAGTTGTTGTGATAATGGAGAGAGGTGTGTACTAAGAGGGGAGGGGTGAATCAGTACCCTTAAAAACTTTTAATCAATTCTTTGTAACCATTGTTCTGTATTAACAGACTAAGTAGATTACATACATCAAACATATAGTATCACCACTAAAATGTAAATGAAAGTAAAATAAACAATACACATACATGAAATTAAGTACTCATGACACTAGTATTTTGGTATCACATAAAACCCTTGTTAGAAGGTAAAAATTGCGGTGGAGATGAGACCCACAAAACTTCACTACTACAACAATAAAAAAACTATTAAATCTTACAATGAGTGATCACTTTTGATGAACTTACCCTTTTAGGAGTAACAATGAGATTGATTAGATCTAAATCATGTGAGGATTTAGCAACACAAAGTATCTGTGCACTTGGTTAAGATATTTACAATAAGACGGTTAAGTCTACTCTGTTAAGAGTTTTTGGGGTCTATTAAAATTCTTAGAGAGTAACAATTTTTTTGATCTGCAACATATAAAATCTTAATATTTCTGATATAGATCTATTAAGTGCATACATAACATATCACCTCACTATGAATGATAATACCTTCTACTTTGTTCTTCTCGGTATCCTTGCCTTAGTTCTGAAAACTAATTTCTACAATGTAGTCTCTATCCTTAAAATCCCTTGTCTGATCTTTGATGTCTATAGTATGTCAGCTACTTGATCATTGCTTGATCAACATACTTTAAAAAATGACATCTATACATTTATATATCAAACGATATGACCTAATTAGGGCTTAACAATTACACCCCTACCCTAAGATCAACGGTGTAGATAATTTACTTTGATCATCTAACATAGGAGACAAACAATTAATGTTGTATATTCCTAATTAATGTCCTCCTCAATCGTGTAAACCGTTAGCTAGGTCGGATAAAAATTTGTTACATAGAATGATGTGCCATAACAAACTTTTATGTGGCCTTTGTTCCACTCAGTTAATGCTGTCTCTCAGAGCTTGACGTAGACTATGTATCTCAATTATATTGTTGTAGATTAGTGTTGTCTACTACTCGGTATAGTCTGTCAGCTCTGGTATCACTGTACTCGGTTAACTCTGGGCATGATCAGTGCTCTCTATTAACTCTGTACTTTGGTGAATATACCAACTGTCCTGTTTGACTCTGTTACCACCTGTCCATTATGTCTGCTTGATAACAAATGAGAACTTCAATGTGCAATTGGAGTAAAAACCCTTCTCCTCCCCAACCTGTGCATCCCTCTATTGGCAAATGTGTTGGTTTGCATAATAAAAAAAAGGATCTTATCAAGCCTCAACCATCTCCTCATCTGCTGTACCTATGGATGGAGCATCGACGCCAAAAGAGCCTAAGGTCCCTCCCTCACCACACTGTCATTACTACCCTACTATGGGTGCCTTTCTAGAGCTAGCACCTAGGTTTCCTCATACTCCTTTGGGTGTTGGGACTCTCTACCCCCCACCTACAACCCTCTATGGGACATCCACCTTCTCTATCTGAGGTTCTCTCTCAGTCAAATCTGTAAATCTTGGGAAGGGGTGGTGTGTAAGATAATCTTTGTACTGGGGTGTGACCCTGACATCTGCTATATCCTCCAAGTAATCCTAGGATGAGTGATGTAACCCTATGAGCTCTTGTAAAAAAAGAGCCAGAGATAGTCTAGGAGACCATCGTCAAGGCTCCTTGTCAAAAAATCAAGCGTAGACTGTGAACTCCAGCAATATACTTTATGGTCGTTCATACTACCTTAGTACTTTAGAAACTATAAAACACTCAACCACATTAGAAGTCCTCCCAAATAAAGGACAAGATACATAGAAAACTCTCCTTGTATCCCTCTAGTCAGCCCAAGCCTTTGTGCATTTGTAAGGCCTCCAAACAACCAAGCTAATATCATCAAGGTGACATCTCCAGTAGTCAGTGTACCCCAGGTGGGGCTGCATCAAGAAACCTACATATCTATAAACAAAAGGCTATCCACTTTGTCATGGATCATCTATCATTGACCGACTAATGGGAAGGTGCTCCCATGACCACACCTATAAAACTAGTACCCCTGCAACCATGCCCCTAGCACCTTAGAAGACCACCTCATGCATCTCATGGTACATATATTTTAGGAGGCATTGACCCTAGCCTAACTGCTCTGGCCTGGTCACAAGTCTCTCTAGAACCTAACCCTAACCAACTAGGAATCCTTTTTGAATCCTGTCCACCATGATAAAGAAACCTATGAATACAACCTTGATGCAAGCAAGTGGATATTGTGTGACATACTTAATCACCATATCATCCTAAGAGATCACCCTGTCTAGAATGGTACAATCATGAAAGAATCAGATGAGGGCATGGATACTAAGTCACAGAGCTATATCATACTCTATCCAATCTCTAGTAAAGGGTATCCAAAGAATCATTTATACATCCTTGGGAGTAATGGTCATCTCCCCAGTCAACAAAGGAAATGTATTGTGCTCGCTGTGGAACTGCTCAACTAAAGTTGTGAGAAATCTATGGCTCACACATATATCAGGCATCTACAGTAACCACTCAAACCCACACTCACTCAAGTGATCCCTCTGTGCATCTGAGAGGTTCCTCACTAACTATATGGTCAGAGGATATGTGGACCTGAACTAGATATCTGGTAACATCATCTGCAAATGAGAATTAATGAAAAATCATCAGTAACTGAGTGAAATAATTGTGTAACATATAGACAAACTGATAAAAATGACAACTAATCTAAGTATCCCACAAACAAAGGTGAAATTTCTTGGTACAACCCTAAAAAATACTTTTTGTCTTTCATACGACAAAACATAGTAAAAACTCACTGGCATGAAGACTCATATGAGTCAGGAATTAGTATAGTATGACAAATTAGGCTGAAATGACAAAATATGTAAAGCCATATGATATAAGGGGTTTCTATGAAGGCCCTTGTATGAGAGATGTGTCTTTCCCATATGAAAAAACCCTATGGCATGGTACAACAAACTGAGCCCTACGGTTGAAAAATGTGCAAAACATGGAAAAATCTCACAAAAATAAGCAAATTTGGATTTACAGAGGAAGTTTTTTTGACTACGCACTGGAGGCAGGTAATTCTCTAGTTGATCGTGCCTCCACAAATGCTCAAATTGATGATATGCAATTAGAACCACCATTTTGGACTCAAAGAAGGTTTTTTGAATTTCTAACTTGGAAGGTGAAAATGATTTGAAAATGACCCTTCTACGCCTTATATAGGTTTTGACCTAATTTTCCAAATTGCTCTGATGACTGTGAAAATTGCACCTTTGGCTAATTGGACAACTTTGAATCCATTTTCGGGACCAAAATCAAAATCTGACAACATTTTGCTGCTCAAAAATGTATATTAACATGTTACTCAATTGTAGTTGATCACCAAAGCTTGCCTCATAGGATTCTGCTTTGAAATCATTCCTAATTGACTAAATCAAGCATTCTCCACTTCAATCCATAAAAATAAACCTTGGTTAATCCAAGTTAACTCTTAGTCAAAATTGGTCATCCCAATCTTAATTCAAGATGATCGAATATGATTATTCTGCATCTATTCTGACTATTTGATGCTTTTCAACCTATCAAGTTTGTTGCCCTCACCTTATTTTGATTTTGGTCCCGAGGGGTAGCAACATTACATCAATAATTTGATTCACATAAAAAAGATCAATTTCTAGGGGCATCAGGGCTCCGTATCAAACCAAGATTATCTCAAGTTATTTCATTTCTTCAAATCAAGTCACTTGAATCCCTAGGGGAATATTAGTTTCATCACACCGCATCAATCTAATAGTACCTCTTAATCAGGTAATCAACTTCATCAAGATCCATATCAAATCAATTATCCCAAGAAATTATTTGAATGACAGTCAATCTCATCACACCATATTAGGTTGACTCGCCATCCAAACCAATCTAAAATTGAGAAATTTTCTTTAGGGACAACATTCATTTTCACCGCTTCACATCAAGCTGAATATTCAAACCTTTCTATTAGTCTTTGTTCAATCAAGTCCAGAGCTGATATCTTCAGGTCTCTCTATCAATCTTTTCTCAATCAAGTTTGGAGCTGATATCTCCAATCTTCAATCGGTCTCTATTAAATCAAGTTCAGAACCGGTTCTAATCTGTGAGATAGTTTCATCGCTTCACATCAAGCTATTTCTTGATCTTTCATAAAAAAATATTTGAATCAACATGTTGCTCACCCATCAGTTCAAAGAGGGGAAAATGTAACCACCTAAAGTTGGTCTATTAAACCTATAGCCCCTAATTTGATTAATTGACCTTAATAAATTCTAAACCCAAGGCATTTATTACCAGAACCTAATTATGGGAGCATTTAATCAAACTTGCTTACATAATTAAACACAACTTGTTGAATCAAATTATTAATCAACGCTCAAATAACTTAATTGATTAAACTATAGAGTTTAATTAAAATTCCTAAACCACTTTTAATTAAATGAACCCAGTCACACATCCTCACACATGTGTGAGCACTCAAAATTAAAAAAAAATTAATTAAATGGGGGAAATTACCAAATTTGTCTCATTCTCCCCTCAAAAAGCACAAGGTTGACCAGTCAAGAGCATTTCACTTGGATCAAACCCACATACATTAAGGTGACTTGAATCTTTACCACTCTTCTCGGTTGAATCTTGACTATTCATTTCACCAAATTTCCTATAAATGGAATATCTCCCTTTGTTCAAAGAGAGAGTCAATTTGACAAGTAGGGTTATAATGCTAGTTTTGTTCTAGGTTTTGATGATTGTTCTTGCCTCCATCTTCATGATAGCTTAGTTTTCTTACATTTAGATTCTAAATTGCATTTCTAGTTTAAAGGTAGCTTCATTTCTAACTTCATTTAGTAGTTTCTAATGTCATTCTTAGCTTTATCTCATGGTTAATTTGCATTTAGTTCGTTATTGCATGCATGTCATCTCCAAGATTTTTGAGAGAAAAGTATGCAAGTTCATGCATATTTCTCATTTCATAAAATCTTTCATTTTGGAGTCATCTAGTCACTGATTCTCTATGCAAATCTGATGAGCATACTCATATAATCAAACTCACTTCAACTAGGAAGCAATAAGCCGCTCTTGAGGGTAGTTTTTGCAATGATTTTTATTTTTATTCTAGACTAACTCCCTTGAATTAATGGTTTATTAAGTGTTTGGTGTTGTAGGTTGAAAGCCACATTTTACTATACACACATTTGGTGCCCACTGTGGGGAAGAACTGGTTTTTTGCCCCAATTTTCATTAATTTCATGTTTTTTGACGAGACTACACTTTCTATCATACTATGTTTCATACCGGCTCGTACAACAATTCATTGATCACTAGTTTTTCGTTTCAAGACATTTATATTATCTTAGAAGTATGTATATGGTTTTAATTGTCACACTGGGCTATTAGATTTTTCATATGGGAGATCATCTAATCATGTTTTATCATATGAGTTTTGCTTCCAGGGTGTCTTCTGTACTTTTTAATTTTAGAAATAGAGAGTGTTTTTAGAGGTGTATTTGATTTGGTCTTTATTTTCTAACCTCTAACATGTTTTTGGTGATATTTTTTCTCTCTGGTTTGACAACCTAACTAGTTTTTGCAGAATATTTAGTGGAAGAATCGCTTGTCAAAGTCATACTAGCACACCTTTTATCACAAAATACTAATGCTTTTGTGCTTGTAGGATGCTTGAAAGAAATAAGGTTTGTTGAAGCTACAAAACACTTGTGTTTGCAGGTTGCCTTTTGACTCCATCAACCAAACAAAAGCCAGTCTTCTTAAATGGTTTCTTAGGCACCTAGTTTAATTAGGGTATTGTTTGTATGAGTTAAATTGGACATTAGGCGATAATGCTATTATTCCCTTAGGAAGAATCAGAAACCCAAACATGTTTGATTTATGTTAGGAAAGCAATCATTTTGGGCAAAATTGGAGTGTTGGTGTGTTTGGGAGACACAAAAGGAAGTAGAAAATTATGCTCTTCTCCTCTTTGAGGGAGAATCATAAATCCTGACCTTCTCTTTTCTATCCACTTTACTTTATGCATACCTTTTAGATGGGCCTTCTGGTTGATGAAAAAATATCCTAGGAATGACCCACGTGGGAACAAGGTGTGAGCCACACCACTCCAACTCTCGTTAATTTTTTTTACTCTTTGGGTCCAAAGCCTTGAGAGTCAGATGTTATTTGGGCTTATACATAGCCCATGTCTAACACAAAGTAGGGCCTCTTGGTCTCAATCATATTTATGTGTCTGCTTGTGCTAAGATGCTTTATGGGACTATATGTCTCAATTGCGCTTGCGTAGACACAAAGAATACAAATGAACAAAGATCCTTAATAAAATCCATAGAGTAGAAGCCACCCAGTTCACCTTCAAAAGTGGAAATCCAAGTGCAAGGGAGATAGTAAATCCCCCAACATACTTGTCATATTGTGCCACCATTAGCATTTGGAGTTGGATAATACAATGTCATGACTGGAGCTATTGCGTGCTTAGTGACGGTAGTATTCTGGTTAGCTATTGGGTGTGTACTTGAGTCTATGAGCACAAATTTTCTTACTAAGCCAAATTGACTCTAGGGATAGGAAGTGCTTGATTTTCACTCCTTTGTGTTTGATATGTTGTAATCACTTTAAAATGATACTAAAATGACATAAACACCTTCATACATTGATATTTTCACCACAAGTTGGTCCAAATTTCACTTAAAACAAGTGGCAAACTGTCCCTGTCATACACTATTATTTGCACTCACTAGAATTGTCGTACAACAAAACACTGAAATAATAGAAACTCATCTAGGAACATGGGAATTGTTGTATGGGAACATGAGAATTGTTGTATGAGATTAAATCAGAAGCCAATTAGTTACCTTGACCTTTGGTATCTATACTTCTTGTCTATGTGGCTTAAGTTAATCATGATACTCTGTCACAATAGTTGCCAGTTCTTGATTAGTTGGCTTGAATCATCATTGTCTCGCATCCTAGTTTCCTGAATGATCCTACTTACCATATGTTATCTCATCAATAGGCAATCCCAATCAGCTAGGTCACAAGTGTCATCCAACAGACATCTAACTCATAAAACATGATACCGTGTACCAAGCTCAACAATCTTTCATCAACACCTCTCTTACCAAACTATCAGACAAGTGATCATTTGGAAATCTTTGAAATTGATCTATCAGTCTAGTCATTCTAAAGTCTTAAACTACAATTGTATTTCATGGTACAAACTAGAAGCCAAAAAAAAGATAATCTCGATTCAAAGGGAAAATCTATTAACAATTCTACTCTGGGACCCTCGTCCTGTCAAAAACCAAGATCTACTCAAAGGATTCCAAATCAAGACACCCCAAAAATCTATCAATCAATACCCTTGTTTGAAACTTCAAGCTCCCAACATCAATCAAATCATACTACACATCAAAACACATCAGAATGTTAGCCTACGACTGGGGATCTAGCCAAGAACGATAGAGTCAACACACTAGTGTTTCCTCCTCAGTTGAAGATTCATTTGAAGAAGAAATCCAAAGATGTCAACAAAACAAACATTTTCAAAAGATTATGCAAATCCCTATGCAGATGGACAAGGATATATACTTTATGCACTTAGCATCTATAGGTGTTAAACTTCCTCATGACTTTGATATTGAAGGACTTATACAACAAGAGGAAGAGTCTCCTATCACCATTCTCAATCGATAATTACAAGATATAAGATGTGAACTTAGAGAGTTGAAAAAAGTGAAAGAAAAAACTTCTAATAAGTACTCGTTGGTATCTATATGTCCCTTTTAATTTGATAAAAACTTATATATGCCTCTATTTCCCCCTAAGGTTGAAATTCCAAAATATGACAAATACAATGGGGAAGGTGAACCTAAATATCATGTGAGGGAATTATGTTCTCTTAGCATGGAGTTTATGCATGAAAGGACATGTCTAATGCAATTGTTCCCATAGAGCCTCAATGGCCAAGCCTTGGAATGGCTCACAAAACTCTCACCTGGTATTCAAACATTTGATGAGCTTGTCCAAAAGTTCATCCAACATTTTTCTTACAACATCTTTCATACGGTCACCATGCTAAATCTATGCAATATCAAACAACATAATGGTGAACCATTCATCAAATTCATTCAAAGGCAGAGAAAGATAATTGCAAGATATCCCTGACAAATCCCATAAACTGAGAAAATTGACATCTTCATCAACAATTCGGTACCTAAAATGAATTGCGCAATACTGATGCAAAAGCATACTACCTTTAGTGAGTTGGTGGAAAGTGTTATCTGCATCGAGGAGGTTCTTGTAAAAAAGGGTGAACTCACCTTACATAAAGACACTAAACCCTCCAACAATCCCAATAGTAATAATGGAAAAGACAAAAGAAAGTATTGGAATAAAAACAAAAATGTATTCAATGACAGAGTGGTCGACTCATATGAGTTCAAACCCAAAGAGCCAGTGTTAATCTATCTAGTAGTATTCAAGATGCTAAGAAAAATACAAATTTTTTGACATCCCTCAAGAATAATCCAGACATGTAGAAAGACAAAGCACCTCGGATACCAAAAACCAAGCAAAATTTCACTCCTCATGGAGGACCTCTCGAAACTGCATTAAAAACTATGGTAGCTCACAAGATCATCATGATACTAAATTCAAAGCCTTGGGAACTGATGGTTAAACCTAAATGGTGGAACGACAATCACATTTATGAATATAATAAAAAAAAGGACACTTTTCTGATGAATTCATGAAACTAAAGCATGTCATCCAAGACCTTATTGATAACGAGACCATCACGGTTGATGGGAATCAGTCAAATAGTGATCACAAAGCTTTCAAGAAACCCCTACCCTCATATGAGAAAGGGGAATCCTTAAAGAACCATGAATCTAAAGTAAATTACACTTACCCTAATGATGACAATGTGATTCACATGCTTGAACCATCTAATCAATCAATTAATGTGATTATCATTAAAGACAAAAAGGAGCCCGAATCCGCTAATGCGCTAACAAGAAATCAAGATAAGGTTAATCTTAAGGGAGTGAATTCATCATAAAAACAAACTACGACATTAAAAAACTCAACATCAAAGAAAACCGTCACATCTATCCCAACTGCGAACTCCAACCCACATTTCCATCTTGGAGTTACTTAAGATCTCACCCTCACATAAGGAGATGCTTGAAACAGATCTTTAGAAACAATTGTAGCAAAGGACCTTGGTGTTGTGCTAAGTGATTGATTAAAGAAAATAAGAATAAGAAGAAAGGGTAGCAAGTTGTGCTATGCTAGTCTTGCTCATTCCAAAAGAGAAATTGGTTAAAAAGTGGAATCAATAGTTTATAAATTTGTGTTATGCTAGTTCCACTCATCCCAAAAGAAAATTTGGTGAAAAAGATGAAATCCATAGTCTAGAAAGTTGTGTTATGTTAGTCAACTCTATAGAAGTTGATGAAACAAATATAGGATCCATGAATCATTTGCACTTGTAGATTTCCAATCACACAAAAAAGACCAAGAAAATATAATATGCTCTATAACAATCCTAGAATTATGTTTTGGTTGCACAAACAATGAATTAAAATTGGGATACATTACAATGAATGAATTACTTGCTTTATAGAAAGTAAGAGTACTAAAAATTCCCAAAATCTAATTGTTACTAAAAATAGAAAACTAAAGCTAATATATATAAACTAGATTTACATGATATGCACGGTGTTCAAGCTAGAGCCTGTAGACACCCAAAAATCGACAGACTTGTGGGTTCACATTTAACTACTAATTATTCCTCTATTAATTAAATGGTTCTTTAAATGTTTAATTAATCATCTTAGTTTTGACCTGTCCTAATTTTTTCATCACTTAATCATTTCTTAATATTAATTAAATAATCAATCTTATTTAATTAATTTTACCTTAATTAATTGGTCTTTATCAGTCAATTAAATTCAATTTCTAAATTCCCATAGTTTAAATAATTATCAATAATTATTTAAATTAGCTTATTATTTCTTCTCAATTAAATTAATAACCCAAAATTAATTTCATTTCATTTTCTGACTAATTTCTATTTAATTTCATTTAATTCTGCTTAAATTGAATTTTTAATTCACTTTTAATTCTAAAAACTTCCAAAAATTAGAGAAAAACAATTTTATGAGGAATTGAAAATTCTAAAAATCAAAAAGAGTTTTAAATTAATAAAATCATTTAATTATCCTTAATGGAAAATTGAAAATCATTCTTTTAATCAAAAAATCAATTGCTTTTTGGAAACTGATTTTCTCCAAATTGATTTATATTATCTTCTTTCTTTTTGTCCTAAAAAATAGGAATTTATTCATCTTCACTCCATCTCTAATTATCTCGTCCATTCAATATGCTTTCATAGGATCAATCTCAACCGTCGATCAATCTAAAATTTCTATATAAACCTTATTCTTTCTCATTTTAAGGGACCCCGATTTTGAATGTTTTGAGAGCATAATATTTTATGCAGGTTTTGTAGCTAATTGAGATCAATATACATCAATCATTTTATCATATTTCTCAAATCTTCCAAGTCAAAGCGTTGTCAGTATCAACTTTGAGCACCATTCAAACAACCTTTCAAGAGAAGAAGAGAGAAGCAACAGAGGCTTGTATTATCTATTGGTTTGCGCTTAATTGCTTATTTGTTTTTCAATAGATTAGATTTTATTTCTATTGTTTGTGGGGTTTTATGTTGATTATTAGTTTGTTCTTTGATTAGTATGGTTCTATTAATCCTCTATTTGAGCTTGTCCAAATTTTACCCCATACATTTTGGTGAACCCGACGTGAACTTACAACCAAAAAATCGCTTGAAAATAACCAATAAAATCCCTCGGTCTCGGCCGTACGACCGATATTTTGTCAGTTATTTTATTTAAATTTATTCTCAATGGTTTTATGTTATTTTACAATTGCCAAACTAATTTTTCAATCGTAGAAATTATTTTACAATTGCATTGTTTATTTCCGCAATCGTGCCTATTTATTTCACAATTGATTGCTCTATTTTTAAGCCTTTGTTTTCTCCAGGATTTCGCAACTGACAGATATATTTCATAATCACAAAAGGAATTTCATAATCCTAGAAACTATTTTGCAATCACGGAAACTATTTCACAATCGCAGAGACTATTTTGCAATCACTAGAATTATTTCACAATTTCTTTATTTTACATTTTTTATTGTTGTTTTTGGGTATTTGTTAGATCTGATTTTTTTTTGTTTTTCTTGGTTTCTTTGTAGGACAGATGAAATGATCGATGGAAAGGAAGATAATCAGGCGTACCCCAGGGTTTAGGTAAAGAAAATTACTCAAACGAAGAATCACTTATTGTCACACACAAAGAAGGGCATCTCTTGCAATCATAATTGAAGATCAAATCAAACCCTTCAGTAGGTATATTGATTCTCTTAAGCTTTTCTCATCTAAATATAAGGTCACTATTAGTATTAACACCCTTAGCAATCTAGGCATTTCAGAATCACATTTTATTGCTAATCCTCTTTTCTAGCTTGTGGTGGAAAAATAAAAATACGTCAATCAAAGACCCCATTTCTTTAACAGTTTTCTTGCAGGAGGGGAGGGATTAAAACCTAAAAGACAAAACAAAACTATAAAGAATTAATTTTCTATTGTGTTTTTGTGTTTTCTGTCTTGCTTAGATCAGGAATCTTGCATGTGGGACTAAAATGAAAGTGTGCTTATTGTGTTTGGGAGAAACAGTCTTGGTAGGAGAGTATGCTCTCACCCCTTGAGGGAGATCATAAATCCAGACCTAGACCCTCGTCTATTTTCCATTTCATTTTATGCATTCTCCTTTAGCAAGCCTGTCATTGAGGAAAACATTTCACGAGATGACTCAAGTGGGAACAAGAGGATCTAGCCATTCCAACCGACTATAATCAAAAGTCTCCTTGAGACCAAAGTCTCGGAGGATGTGGTTACTTCTATTTCTAATGCTACAATAGACATAGGACTGAGAGGCCTCAATCCTGCTTGCAGGACTGTGTTTATTCTAGTGTTAGTAGGGAATTTGTATCTCACTAATGTCTATTTGACTACAACAAAATATATTCTAGTATGTGTAGGGCTGAGAGGCCTCAATCCTGCTTGCAGGACTGCGATATCAAGGTACTTATAGGGCTATAGGACTTAATCCTACTTGTAATATTATGAGGAGTGCTACGCATGGAAGACCTTATTAGACTCCTTAGAGTAGTTGCTTACCCAGTTCACCTCTGAAAGTATTCATAATCTTTGTGCAAGAGGGGGAAGATTATCTCCTAAATACACTCACCATATGTATCACCTTGAGCATTTTAAAGTTGATAATATGACATTAGAGGTCTCATTATGTAGTCTCCTTTGACTGTATTCTTCATAGCTCTCACGAAAGGAAAAAATATGGTCTCCCTCTTGGGGGTGATACTGTTGTATGAGATGAAGATATACTAAGTCGTGGTCCAAATATTTTGAATACTAAGCCAATTAATTAGGACAATCTTGTCTAATTATGTCTGTATCTGTGCTTTACTAGTGAAAATTGGGTCTTTTTCAAGACTAGAGATTATAGACTCATTATCTAGGAATAAAGACAAAGACAACTATTTTTGTGTGTTTTCTATGTGTGTGTCACAAATTTCTTGAAAAATATGTTCAAATTGCGTCAAACATGTTGAGTCTCTAGGATTTCAATAGCAGTCTATTCCAAAAAACATATTACCTCATTGTTCCAGAGTCTGTTTATCAGAAAACTTTAAAATTGTAATTGAATTTTTACACTGTCATATATTGTCATAATTTCCAAAAATTTTATGCAATTGATCCTTTTATTACTACAATTGGTGTGTTTATAATCACAATTTTTAGAAGTTTTCCATAATTGATTCTGCATTCTGTCGCAATCACCAGAAGTTTGCTGCAATTGATCAGAATAGCAATCAGATCATTTTTTCAAAATAGTCTGGGTTCCTCTGTCAGAACATGTCATTTTATTAGTCCAAAAACTTGGAAAGTCTTCTGTGTTGTGTGAAAGATCAACATGTACACTTTAGGAGATAAAAAATATTCAGTGAAATCTCAAACATTTAGGATTACCCCTATTTTTTAGTTCAATTGTTATTTAGCATTGATACTTCAATGATTCAGATTAGATTATGTCGATCTCATTATCTTACTCTTATCATTATTTTATAACAAATCTATCTCATCTCAGACAAGAGTCAGATCATACTTACCATCATCAATTATATGAGATGAAGAGAAGTCAAAGTTTTTTCTTAAAATTATCTTTGTTAAATAGGAGCTAGAACTATCTTTGAGAGGTTATCCCTTTTGTTTGTTTTACATCATTCATCTTGGTTAAATACTGGATGACACAATGTCACTTACACCTTATAGAGGATTGAATACTAGGTCACAAGCTATAAATCAACTAGAGGATCATATTTCAACCATTTTCCTCCATGGGAGGAGGAACCAGAAATCAACCCTTTTACACATATGGATCCTTCTTTGTACACAAAAAATATTCCTAAAACTTCACATGTTTCACATATATCAACTGGTGCAGGAGCACCTAGGCTATCCCTAAAGTATTAGTACAATTTTGGCTTGTACTTACCCTATCCAAGTTAGTATCTTTTCATTTTGAGCTTAGTAGGTCTTGCAAAGTGTGTAACTAGATGGATTAGTAGTTAGTGCTCAATCCAATCTAGTTTTATTTTCTTTCTAGTAGTTAGTGCTTGTTTAGGCCTAAAGTGGGAAATGGGGTCTAAAAGTGTTCTATACCTAAGTGAGATGATAAAAGTTCTTAAAAAGGCTTAAATGATGTTTATTAATCATTTGGAATGAGATAGAGGTCATAAAATTTAGTTGGCATCATTAATGCAAAAGATGCTATAATGTTGTCATGACAACATTTGCAACTTTGCAAATGTTGCATGCAACCTCGACAAATTTTGATTCCATTCAAAGTCAAGGAGGAATATGAATTATAATGGCCTAAAAAAATGGAGTAGACATCTTTAGATATCTTGAGGCTCATTTCCTGAGGCAGCGTGTGATGTAGCAAGATTTTTGAAGTGAATAGAAGCTCTGTATTTTGGTTTTATGCAACAATCAACTTGTTTTGAGTGAAGAAGTATTTTAATGGATTTAAAAAATTGTTCCAGTGTTGGATCCATTTGGTAGAGTCATTTTTAATAATTTTTCATTCAGTGACAAAGATGTTTTGAGTAGAGTAGATAGGTTTTATAAATTGTTTTGAAACTAGTGTAGTTGCTATAGGAGATAGAGTGATTTTTGGTTTCATGGCCCCCCCATAAAATCCAACTGTGGAAATATTTAGGGTGTGGATGAATATGGTAGGGGAGCCTCTGTATAGTGTAAATACTCAAGTAGGAGGTTTAGAGAGCTATTTTTCTAATTTTAAAGTCATGCCCTAGGCGAGCAATGAGTGTCCGGTTAGGTGTATGACAGGGAGAAGTTTGAATGCAAAAGCAAGGGAGTGTTTGAGAGATTCAAACCAAGTATGGTTTCAAAAGATTTAAGGTCCTATAGATCCCTAAAAGAGATCTTAGGTCTTTTTCAATCCATCTAGATATATTTCTAGATAGAAATCAGTGTATTGCACATTTTTAGCCTAATTAGCCCTAGTAGACCTATATTTCAGGAATCCATTGTACAGATGACTTAGGAGGTTAAGAGATTAAAAATATTTTAGGTATTTTAAAAGGGTATTTGGATCCTAATTTTTTTTTTTGGGTTATTGTTGGAAACACTGAGAGGGGGGGGGGGTTTGAATTAGTGTTTAGATAATTATTCAATTTTAGCACTTTAAACATAAATCAACTAGATATCACTTGAAGCTTAACAAAAGATCACATAAAACATAATATGATTATGAGGAAACCTTGATTAGAGGAAAACCCCAGTGGGAATTAGTACCTGTAATCACCTAAAAATGGTTTGATAAGCTCAAAAGCCCTAATCTACAAATAAGTCCTCCAGGTCCTAATCAAGACTACCAATATCAAGCTAATCACAATTATATAATTAAACTAGATCGGTTTAAGTATATAATTCATCAAAAATCAATAATCCAATCTCACTCATCAAGAGACATCTATCAAAAGCCATTAATTCTTCAATTAACCTTGAATGAATTAAATCAAATCAAAAAATTAAATACATGGCTAAAGAAATCAATTAAAAGGAATTAATTAAATCAAATA
>MU228014.1:1145360-1159881 GCA_018584345.1 Thuja plicata
GAATTATTGTCTCATTTTCTTGCTAATCTCATATAGAATAATTTCATTTTGCAATAAGATAGTTTCAATTTCTAGAATAATTGCATTGAAAATCATGTCTTAGATTATCTTACATCTCTCATTTCTTTGTATAATCTTGCATTGTATTGCATTCATCATCATAAATCCTTCATTCCTAGATTGGTCCATTGTTGTGAGACTCTCGTTCTGAGAGAAATTTCAAAAACCCCCTCTGGATAGAAGGCAATAGGTCGAATCATGCAGGCAGACAAGATGAATAATCTCATATTCAGTCTTGTGTGTACCTGGTGAAGAAGGACTATGTTGAAGTGTATGGTGAACTAACAAGGCCAAATTTACCACATACAGAGTACACATTAAAGCACTACAAAAACAACAATACAATCCTTCTTTAGCTCCTAAAGCAAGTGGGTTGGAAACTACTAACAAGAGCAACAATACCAACAACAATAACATGGATGGTATTGAAAATGAATGGGGTACTTAAACCAATAATGATGAAGACCTAACTGAGGAGTATATCCAAAAATTCCAACAAGATGCAAGATTCCAAAAGATTATGGACAAAATCCTAATGGCGGATAAAGAAAAATACTTCATGCATCTAGCTTCAACATGGATAAAACTACCTCAAGATTTTGATATGGAACAACTCAAAACATAAGAAGAAGAAAATCCTATGACTCTCCTTGTGAAACAAGTGGAAGCTTTACAAACTCAACTTCTTGACATGAAGAAAGAAAAAGAAATCGTACCAAAGAAATACTCTATGAGTACATTTTGTCCTATGCCATTTGATCAAAGTTTACACATGCCAACATTTCCACCAAATGTGGACATACCTAAATATGAAAAATACACAGGATGCATAGACCCTCAAGATCACGTATGGGATTTCTACACCTTAAGCATGGAATTCATTCATGAAAAAACATATCTTATGAGATTATTCCCTCGTAGTTTGAGTGGACAAGTAGCAGAATGGTTTGCTAAATTACCACATGGGATAAAAACCTTTGAAGAACTTGTAGAAAGGTTTATGCAAATCTATTCATACAACATTCAACATCCCATTACTATGATTGAATTATGCAATGCCAAACCATGAATTGGTGACCTTTTATATCTTTTCTACAAAGGTGGAGAAGACTTTTTGCACGATATTCTCAATTAATTCCAGAAATAGAAAAGATGAATATTTTTGTAAACAAATTGGTCCCTGAATTGAATCATTATATCCATCTACAATGCATTCCAACATTTGACAAAATTATTGAGATGGGAATCAAAATCGAAGATACCTTGATAAGGAAAGGTGAACTTAAAAGCTACAAAGATACTAAAGGGTCTTTTAATCCATACTATAATGGAAACCAAGATAAGTCAAAGTTTTGGAAACAAAATTGGAATGTTGTCATTGATGGAGTAGTAGATGCACACAACGTGAAGTCACAACAACTAGCATTCAATTTATCTACTACTACTCCTTCTAAGAATCCTACCACTGCATCTAATGTGCAGGTTACTCAAAATAACAATCAACAAAAACCACCTTTTACATATGCTCTTAAACAAACGTTTACACCTCTTGGGGAGTCTTTGGAATCTGCATTATGAAAACTTGTCACTCACAAGGTGATCACACTACCAAAATCAAGACCATATGAACCACCAGCTAAGCCTAAATGGTGGAATGATGCCCACTATTGTGAGTACCATGGAAACAAAGGGCATAGAACAAATGAGTGCATGAAACTAAAACATTTTCTACAAGACTTAATTGACAATGAGGTCATTACAGTGGATGGACATAAGACAAATGAAGATCATACAACTTTTTCATCACCTTTACCTAATTATGAGAAAGGAAAATCATCCAATGCAAAAGGTAATTAGGTGAACTACACATATTCTCATGAAAAAACTATCAACATGCTAGAATAAGCCGATCAAAGTATCAATGTGATCATTATCAAAGATAAGCAAAAGGGTGAAGCTTCTAATGCAGTAACACGAGGACAAGCCAAGATAGTCCTAATAGGAGATTCATCAAAACTTCCTATATCATCAAAACCTACAATAACCAAGCAAAACCCATCATCTTTCTCATCTAATTATAGCTTGGTTGATCAGTTACAAAGAACTCCTACACAAATCTCAATCCTTGAATTGCTTAAAATCTCTCCATCACATAAAGAGATTTTGGAAAAAGCCTTGGTTGAAACAAATGTTCTTGACAATTTGGACATAGATAAATTTCAAACTATGGTGGGACACTTGACTACTCCTCATTATTTATCCTTTTACAAAGAAGATGACAATGCCTTAAGTCACCCCCATAACATGCCACTACACATAGAAGTACTCATTCACAACATCGATTAAGACAAGTCTTGATAGACGGAGGAGCGGGTCTCAACATTTGCACTCTAGGCATGATTAAAGAATTGGGATTTTTAGATGAGCATATTGATCCTAAATAGAGAATAACTATCAAAGCATATGATGATGAAGAAAGATCATCCAAAGGTCTAGTCATGCTTCCAATCAGAGTGGGACCTATGGAAGGAAATGTGGTGTTCCAAGTACTTGATCTTAAACTATCTTACAACATTCTCTTGGGAAGACCATGGATACAAAAAATGCAAGCTTTCCCCTCTACTTTTCATAAATTTTTGAAGTTCCCATACAATGGAGAAGAGATAACAATCCCAGCTGACACAACTTACTTTCAATCTTGTAGCAATATGTGTCAATCAAATGAATGGATGGTTCCATATAATAGAGAAGCTTCTCAAGAATGACTCTCAGAGAGTTCAATATCCACATTGATGCAAGAATTTGAAAAGAAACTAAAATTACATGATAATGGAATGGGAGAATGCAAGATTGATCAATTACTCTTTGTGACAACATTACCCTTATCTCCAAGATCACAAGGGAGACCATCATCTTCTACATTGGCAACAACACCTAAAGTGCAAACAAAATTCAATGGAACCTTTGTACAAGGAAAATCAGTGGAGAAAGAAAAAGAGCATGATGATGTGTTAGGTTGGTTATACAAAGATAAAGAGGATGCTCATCAGGATATTAAGCACATTCAAATTACCACTCAACAATATGGACGCGGTCTACGTATCATGCAAAAGATGGGATATCAAGGACAAGGACCTTTAGGAAACAATATAGAAGGTTTGATTGAGCCAATATTTACACAATTCAGAGATCCCAGAGACAAAATAGGAATTGGATATTCTAAAGAATCAAAAATACCTCTCATTTTGGATGGGCCAATCTTTGATGAAGAAATGGAAGAATTAGAAGAAGAAATAGAATTCACACAAGATTCATCTGAGAGGCTATTACATATTCATGATGACAATCCCCAACATCAAGGTGAAAGACATGTTCCTTCATTTTTAACTCAAGAAAATGAGGACAAAGATACAGGCATGCCCTTATAAGAGAATTTAAACATTAACGGTGTTCAAAATACAATTCAAGAGCATCATTCTGATGAGGAGACTAATACGCAAGACAATCATCATCCCAACTGGGGGGAAAGGGTCACACCTACTCATGTTCTAGATACCAGTCAGTCCATGGAAATAGATTCTAATGACTATGAATGGGACTCATTGTCTGATGTCAATACTGTAGATATAGAGATAGATGTCATTCATCAATATGCACCCCAGATGGAGAGAGGTGAAAGTTCCAATGATGCTGGTCCTTCTAACATGGACATCGATCCACAAGACATCATGACACCTAACATTATTGATACCAGCACAAGATTATTGGTAGATTCTATAGAGTATCAACACATCTTGGTAAATGCATATCTTAATAGAACAATACGTGAAGGGGGACAAAGCTTGGATATTCAACCATTTGAATTCGGTTCACAAAATATTGACGATGACTAGAGTGAGAATAGTGAGGATCTTCCTAGTCTAACCATTATTTTGGAAGATACTATGATAGATCTTGTCTATCCATTTGAACACAATGAATACAATTCCATCCTACATCTTGACATTAGTGAAAATAGCCCAAACAATGATCTTCAACTTGTACATCCTGACTTAATTGACTGGACTCTGTCTGAACCTATGGATATACCCATATTTGCCAATGACTATGAGATCGCTTGTTACCTCAATGCAGTCGAACTCATAACTTTTTCCACTAGGAGTTCTAACACTAGGGAGGATATCAAGTTTTCCAGTCACAAAAATAAAGAAAAATCAATAAAAGATTTGAGGGTGAAAACCATTTTGTGGCAGTCTCAGATTGTGAAAAAGAAGGAATAAAAATGCATCTGATAGTGAAAATCTCACTGAGACACTAAAAGATGGGAAAATTGATATCCTTCCTGATCACTCTCAGGAACGGTCGGTGGTACTTATTGAACCAACTCAACCAATTAATATTGGTATAGAGAAGAACCCACACATCATATACATTGCTCAATCCCTATATGTGGAAGAAAAGGACGCATTTACACAATTTTTCAAAGAAAAGAAGATCAATTTTGCATGGTCTTATTCTGATATGCCAGAACTTGATCCAAATTTGATTATGCACCATTTATCTATAGATCCTGGAATAAAACCTTTCAAACAAAAATTAAGAAAGATGCATCCACATATTGCTCTTTTGGTAAAAGCAAAAATGGAAAAATTGTTGAAAGTAGGGTTTATAAGAGCTATTTCATATGCTGCATGGATATCTAATATTGTGCCAGTGTTAAAACATGATAAATCCATTAGAATTTGCACTGACTTTCGAGACGTCAATAAAGCATGTCCAAAAGATGAATTTCCATTACCAAGTATTGATGTCATCGTAGATATTACAGTTGGATATGAGATGTTGTCCTTAATGGATGGATTCTCTGGGTACAATCAAATAAAAATTGCTCCAGAAGACCAAGATAAAACAACTTTCACTTGACCATGGGGAACTTTCTGCTGGAACGTCATGCAATTCAGACTAAAAAATGCAAGAGTGACATATCAAAGAGCAATGACAAAAATCTTTCATGACATGATGCACAAAAATATGGAAGATTATGTGGATGACACTTTAGGGAAATCTCATCATCGTAAAGATCATCTACATGATTTAGGAAAAATCTTAGATAGGATGGAGCAATTCAAGTTACGCTTGAACCCAAAAAAGTGTGCATTTGGGGTCACCTCAGGAAAATTATTAGGGTACATACTTTTTTCTAAAGGAATTGAAGTTGATCCATAAAAATTCAAATCTATCATTGAGATTCCTCCACCTAGAAACATCAGTCAGGTGCGATCATTACAAGGGAAATTACAATAAATTTGATGGTTCATTGCTCAATTAGCTGATAAAGCTCAACCGTCCACCAAAATGATGCACAAAGGTATTACTCACAAGTGGGATATGACATGTGAAACATAATTTAATCAATTGAAATAGTATCTAGTGAACCCACCTATTCTAATGGTGCCAATCGTAGGTAAACCTTTGCTCCTATATGTTTCGGCAACCAATACCTCACTAGGGGCACTATTGGCACAAGAAGATGAAATAGGAAAAGAACATGCAATCTATTACATCAATAAAACATTGGTGCAATATGAAATTAATTACACACCAATTGAGAAAGCAGTGTTAGTAGTGGTATTCACATCTCAAAATTTTTGACACTATATGATGGCGCATTCAATAAAATTGGTGGCTAAGATTGATCCACTGAAATATCTTTTAAACAAAGAAAATTTTACTGGAAGATTGGCTAAATGGATGATGATATTAAGAGAGTTTGATATTGAATATGTTGAATGAAAGGTTATTAAAGGGAAAGTTATTGCTGATCAACTTGCAGATGCACCATTATCAGGAGACATACCTTTGAATATTGATTTTCCCGATGAATCAATCCTCATGATTACAGAGCATATCTGGAAGATGTATTTTGATAGATCATTTACACAACATGGCTCTAGAGAAAGTGTCGTATTCATATCACCTCAAGGATATATTATACCAAAGGCATACAAAATTTTGTTTTCGTGTACTAAAAACATTGCAGAATATGAAGCTTTGCTAAATGGACTAAAGATGACACTCGAATGGAAGATAACAACACTTCATGTATATGGTGACTCTCAATTGGTTATAAATAAAATTACTGATGAATATCAGACTAAAGATGATAAGCTTGTGCCTTATAAGAAGATGGTGGATGATCTAAAGCAATATTTTTTCGGCATAACATTTGAACAGATTTCCAGGTTACACAATCAAGTGGCTGATGCAATGGCTAATCTTATGTCTCTCATAGAGTTATCTGATAATAAAATGTGTTAGGAATTCCTAGTGGATGAGTTATCTTATCCCTCCTATAACTTTCCTAACTCAAAGATAGTTTGTCAAATTGTAGATTGTGATTATCCTCTCTATGGATCTATTTAAACCTATCTTGAAACCAATACTTTACCCGAGGGTATATCTAAGTACCAAAAATGTAACCTTATTAGTCAAGCCTCTAAACATGTAATCATTGCAGATGATTTGTATCATAGAGGTTTTGATGGTACCTTACTAAGATGTTTAGATCTAGAAGAATCCAACATTGCTTTACACAAAGTCCATGAAGGTATTTGTGGATTGCATTCAAATGGTCTTACCTTAGCTAAGAAACTCTTGCGTATTGGGTATTATTGGCCTACAATGGAGAAGGATGCTATCAAATTTTCAAAAACTTGTAAAAAGTGTCAAATCCATGGCAATCTTATACATGCCCCAGCAAGGGAATTGTTACCTTTTATCACACACTGGCCTTTTCAACAGTGGGCTTTTGATCTTATTGGTCAAATTTACCCATGATCCTCTAATGGTCACAAGTTCATTATCACAACAAAAAAATATTTTACCAAGTGGGTTGAGGCTATACCCTAATCAAGGCAACAGGAAAAAAAATCTCACTGTTTATCCTCAACTACATCATTTGCCGGTATGGTCTTCCTTCATCAATTATGACAGATAATGGAAAACAGTTCAAAAACAAGGATGTGACAGAACTTTGCAATAATTTCCAAATTACTCAACATTTCTCATCTAAATATTATCCTTAGGGAAATGGGAAGGCAGAGGCTAGCAATAAGAATATTCTCAAGATTCTCATTCGCATTGTCAATGATTTGGGAAAAGATTGGCATGTTGAGATTAACCTAGCTCTGTGGACCTATCGAACAAGCATCAGAACACCAACATGAGCTACTCCTTATTCTTTGGTTTATGGTGTTGAAGCAGTTCTTCTAATTGAGGTAGAAATTCCATCATTATGAGTATCTTTGAAAGGACTAATCATAGATGAGGACTACATAGTCTCACATCTACAACATCTAGAACTGTTAGCTAAGAAACGTCAAGATGCCTTTGAACATTTACAAGGATATCAAAAGAGAATGGAAAAAGGTTATAATAAAAAAGGTCAAAGCTCGTCAGTGATGACATTAATTTATCCATTAGTACACTTAGTGAAAAACATTGATAGAGATCACCGACGGACTACAAGTGTTACCGACGAACAACGAGCATACCCGACAGAACACAAAGGTCATCAAAAATGCTAAGTATGGAATTGACAAGCATCACCGATGACTACAAGCATCATCGGCGACACAGTTTTGAGAAAAAAACCGATGGAATAGAAAAGGTATACCCAGTGACCAGTTCAAGAAAGGAACACCGACGACCAAGAAAACCGACCGTAAGAACTGACAGTCAATTAGAGAACCTGCAAATAATGGATCTGAGTTTTACACGTTAGATAAAGAAATGTAATTCTATTTATAGAGTTTTAATTTGTTTTAAATGATAAGTTAAGGGTCAAGCAAGATTTATGTAAATGTTTTAAAGAATCCTAACGGATCTAAAACATATCTAACTAAAAGATCAAGGTCAAGTTGTAAACCTTGGATCTAGAGTTAACTTGCAAAGAATGAATCAAGAATTGAGCCAAAATCTAGTATAAATAAATGTTCAACTTAATTATGAGTTATGAATTTATTGTTGTTGATAGCCATGAAGAGCATCTAAGGAGTAGAAGGCAGAATTCATGCAAAGTTTAGAAATAGATCATATCAGTTGTCAAGAACACACAAAGGCTACTGATGAGCAGATAAAGGTATTATTCAATCATGGAAGGATGATTACTTATATGTATGAAGCTTAGTAAGATTTGTTATCAGTAATTAGAGATTACATACATCATCAGATCAAAGACTTATGTAGTTGCATTCTAACAAGTGCATCACATCTAAAATCCTTTTGTAGAAGGTGGACTTAACAGTTCTTTACAAATCTCTTCACAGAGTGCACACTTAACAATGTTGCAAAAGCTTCAAATGAAGTAGATCTTAACAGGTCTCCACTATAATACTCCTAATAGGGTAGGTCATTAGAAGTGACCAATTGTAAGGCTTAACTAGCCCCTTCTTATCTGCAAATAGTGAAGTCTTGTGGGTAACAATCCCCACCGTAGTTTTTACTTCCTAATAGGAGTTTTGTGTGATATCATATCTTGTGTTATGTGTTATCTATTTTCATGAATTTTTCAGTTATGGTTACATACTAAAGAACTTATTATATGATTGCATATACATAAAGAAAGATGAATAGTTAGATAAGATAATTTACAAACTGATGATTAAGGGTTAATGGGCTAACTAAGAAAATTTTTAGAGGTACTGATTCACCCCTCCCCTCTTTTTACATCATTCCAATATAATTCCAACAATTGGTATCAAAGCTAAGTCTCTCTCTTTAAAAGCTTAAAGACTTGAGAGAAAAGATCAGAGCAATTGACAAGTTCAGATTGGACATGACTATTGAGAATGAGCAGTTACAAATGCAAATAAAATATGAGCAGTATAAGGAGGTGAAATAAAACTGAGAAAATTTCTTGATGAAAGAAAGATTATGGAAACCAGACAAAATGAGAAAGACTACAAAGAATTGGAAATAATAGATTACTTTGAAACAACGGAATCATCAATGAGAAAAGCTTCAGACGCATCAGTTGAAGAAATTACAAGTATACAAGAGTTCAATCTACATTTGACAGATCAAATCAAGATGCTGCAAATTGGTCAAGAGACTCAAATGGTGAAAATGATTGATGTCATGAATGTTGCAAGAAAAACTAAAAATGAAAGAACTCTAGCCATTGATGATAGGAGGAAAATTACAAAGAAACTACAAGAGAAAGAATCAAAGATTCAAAGACTCACTGAGCATCACCATGAGGTTACCAACCAGATTATTCTTATGAGTCAAGAAGCAAACAGATTAAATACAGAACTCATTGAAAGAATACAAATCATAGGTGAGCTAAGAGAAGAGAAAAAAAAATTGAAGCATGAAATCAAAGTCCAGAATCAACACAATGAATTAATCAAAAAGGCTGAGGATAGCAACAAAAGGATGGATGATTTTCTTGATGGACAAAGAAGAGTCAACAACTACATAGTATTAGGGTACAATGAGAATGGTGAATCTTCTAATCAACCAGATCAGAGAAATGCTTTCACAACCCCAAGATCCAAGAAGCTGTCATGCAATCACTGTGGAAAACCAGGCCACACCTCAAACATCTGTAGAAGCAAAATGAAAGGTATTTCTCAAGCACAATTTACTTTTACTGGTAATTTTTATAAATGTCAAAAGAAAGGACATAAGGCACATGAGTGCAGATCCAAAGTGATGAATCCAAAGAGAAAAACCTATATGGACAAGTACTGTCCTACATGCAAGATGAATGGGCATACACATAAGGAATGCTGGAAAAAGAACAACAAGGCATGGACACCAAAGAAAATTGATAAAAGCTACAAACCAACAAGAGTAGGTAACTCATATGTTTGGGACTATAACACATGGGTAAACTATACAACATGTGGAAGGTATGGTCATATTGCTGCCAACTATATGAAAAAATGGACCAGAATTTCAAGAGGTTGGACCAATCCAGGTATGGCATGCTTGCACTATCATAAGGTTGGACATGTGATAAAAGATTGCAAAGACCAATTGACAGACACACGTACACATCCCAATGGAAATATCATTGATGACATCAAGAGAATGAGAAACAAGATGTGGGTAAAAGCCACTAACACTAAAGGTGCTGGAACAAGCAATGCAAATGGTGACACCTCATCTAATGGATCTGGTGACATCACTACATCCAACTAGATTGCACAAGTAAATATGGAACTGCATTATGACAAGTTACATTGTACATTGGTTCCATTACACATAGTTCATATTGTAATATTAGCATGAATAAATATGCAATATATTGTTATTTACTAAGCTATTGAAAAGTAACCATCGATTATTGGGCACAATTTGTATCGGTGAACACACACAAAAAAGTTAGCACTACTTATCGGAATGTATCGATCATTACACAAGCTAAGTATAAATCGACAGATATCGGTGAATGTTGAATCAACAAAAGCTATCTTTGCAACCTCACTGACAATCATCGGTGAAGTCTCCAAAACCACTAGCAACCCCGATGCTTTGCATAGAAACCAAAGGTGTTATGAATGTCTTTACCAATGAAATGAGTCTTCATAAATTGACGAGTTGGTAAGCATTAATGATAACTTAGGGTACAAAGAGGTTATAAAAGCCCGACGAGAAAACTCATTTTTGCACCCACAATTTTTGAGCAGAGCAGAGCAGACCAGAGTGATTTGAGAGAAATTTGGAGAGTGACCCAACAAGAATCAATTTGAATCAAAAGAATTCACATTCATAGGAAAGCATAGAGATTCTGTAAGTAATCATACTCATCAACCGCATTGTTTTTATTTATGAAAATCTGTAAATTTCTACAACGTGATGGCATCAACTTCTAGAGTTGAGAAAATTAAGGAAGATAAGAAGAAACCCTTCAAGCTTGTTAGTAGAGGCAAATGTGCTGAGCCTAAATACAAGCTACACCCTGAAATAGCTTCACAACCTGACGATTCTGGAGCATTCTCTCGAATCCCACCTAGGGTTTTACTGGTAGAGGACGTAAGGTCCTATATTCACTGTAAGATCTCAAAAATAGGAGATCTAGACCTAGATAATGCTTATAGGGAATTATGTGATGATGCTAGAAAGCTCAAAGAAGAGCACAAACACTTGGAAGTAAAGGGACTTACAAATGCACTGCATTTTCCCAAGGTCTTTAAAATAGAATGGATAAAGATTATTCTTAGCAGAGTTCACAACAAGAATCTATGGATAAACAAACTGAAGGCAATAACAAAGGATGTTATTCATGCGGTTACTGGTTATCCTACAATTGATAAACCATAGGCTCACAAGCACCCATCTTTGACAGAAGTGGAAAAACTAACTGGTGCAAAATTAGATAAAAGAGCACTAAAAGTGAACACCATTACCGACGAAGAGCTCAAGTTTGGAGCATGTGTTGTTGGATACAAGATATTCCAAGCAAGCCAAATGAACATCATATCTAGTACTTCTATGAGAACATCATACAAGATTATCAAATAGGGGAAGAAGATGGATCTTGCAGAGATCCTATTAGGTCAATTTGGGGAGAACATGTGCACAATAAGGTCTTCAAGGACAAACACATGTAAGTTTGGTTCCCTCATAATGTGCATATTCTTTTACTTTGAAGAATACTTTCCTTCCATTGGAAAAGTTACATGGGACACAAGTAGAACCATTACCATTCAGATAGGTGAATTCATAGAATCACTAGGAATAGACTTTGACAATGTTATGCATGAGTATTTCAAAACCATAAAGGAAATGTTGCAAGCAAGAACCATAATTCCTGAGAATCTGATAGAGGAACACCGTGAAGAAATATGTTTCATGGTAGATACTAATTTCACATATATACAAGCAGTAGTTCCAAGGAAATCATGGCTTTCAAAATTGGATTATGAAATCAAACTAGGATTAGCCAATGAATGCATTAAGGCACTATTAAATGAACCAATAGACAAAAAGAAACTAAGATTTGGTACCTATGAAGAGGCCAAACAAAAGATTAAGACAAATCTTGTTGTTAAGAAGGCTGTAAAACAGTCAAAAAGAATGGTGAAGAATCTGAAAAAGAATCTAAAAATATCTTCTGAAGGAGAAGAAGAAAGAGAAGGTGAAGAGGAACAAGAGGGTAAGGAGGAACTCACTGAGGACCAGCTTCCCATCGGTGATACAACAGAGCAACATGAATCAGAGGAAGAGAAGTCTGATTCACCACCTCCTCCTCCACCAAAAAAGTCTAGAATAAGAAGTCAAACAAAAAAGGATGCAATTCCTTCTCCCATGGTAAAAGGGAAGGTGTATAAGGGGAAACCTGACACACAAAGGGGAAAACAACCAGCTAGGGCACCTGCCAAAAGAAGGAAATATGTTTAGAGAAATGAGGACTTAGAGGATTTAGCTATGGATGAACCTGACACTTTGAAACAAGCAAAGGAAACAACAAAGGTTACATCACCCACTGAAGACATTAATGAAATATGTAAGTATATTTTTGAAGCTGCATCTATTGGACATACTAAGATTAGGAAATGGTTAAGATGGGATTCTAAATAAAAGAACAAGATTGAAGATGCACTTATAGCTAAGATGTGCAGACATTATTCTGTCCCACTACAATTCACTACACGAGATGTACCACAAGAACTATTGATTAGAATTTCTTCTAGATTCACTTTTGCACTTCATGAGGAGAAAATGATAAGAGAAAGAGTACTGGTTTCTCTTATCCCTCTTGAATCAATGAGAGAAGAAATCAAAGAAATCATGGAGAAACATGCAAAAATATTCTCACCCAAATTAAGAGCTTATAAATTTCTTAAAGAGAAGCTTATAGAGCTTGAACAAGACACACATAAGATATGGAGTGAGATACTCAACCCTGATGAGGAAAGCTGTCTTGAGAAGGAAACCATCACTAAAAATGATAACTCAACAATTAAGTTAGACAGTGAAGAGGTACAAATAATAGGCCAAAAATAAACTGACATTATAGATGAAGACTGGCCAAAAGATGGTGATGATGCTCAAGTACCAGCAACCCCATCCACATCAACTTAGAGGATGAAGAAGTTACCAAGGAAGAATTGTCAATAAAAGGTAACTTAGATGATGATATAAATGATGAATCATGGTTAGACAACATTGTCAATGACACCACATGACAATACCTTGCAAAAGAAATTCAAAAAGATGAAGACATAAATGTTGCAAAGGGAAATACCGACAGACAGGATATAGCTATTGACACTGCAACAGTCAATACGCCGACAAACATGAATATATTAATAGATGCTATTGATATTCACTCAAGTCAGGATAAATCATCTTAGAAAGATGATAATATACCCAAGGATATGGGTACCGATGAAAAGAAAGTTGCATCTAACACTCAAAAGGATACAGAAAAAGAAATGAAAGATGCAACTGTTAATCAACAAGATGTATCAAAAGATCAAAACAAAGAGGCAGATGACAAAAATGATGATACATTGAGAGAGGTTGAGGAAAAAGAGAAAAGTGAAGGAGTTAAGCAGGATGAAGGCACACAACTCAAAGAAAACATATCTGTTGATACACCAAAGACAAATGAGGAGACATCTTCACCAAACCAGTCGGTGGACTCAGAATAGATACAAAAAGATGCCTCATCTTCTCGACCCTCACCCACCATATCAACCCAATCTCACACTTTATAGATGGTGGTACATCAATCTTCCACCCAGCCAAAGAAGAAGAAAAAGAAAATAGTGAAGAAAGACAGCTTGGCTATTACAATGGACGAAATCATAGAAGTTCCAAATTGGGATATTATCACTTTGGACAGTGATAAACTTCAAGAGTTTGGAGTGCTATGTCAAAGAAAAGCCATTCAAAAGAAAATGATACAAGAACACAAGGAAAAAATGGCACTCGACAAAGCAAGAGACATTCTCCAACAACTTGTTCCTGAAGTAAAACTTGAAGCAAATGCTATAGTTAAGGAACAAATTGCTGTTCTTACGTACGCCATCATAGAGCAAAACATTGATGCAGAACAAGCTATGGAAGAACAAGTAGAAAAGAAGTACCACTACAAGTTAATTGACAAAATCAGCCAAGAAGTGGCATTGAACAAGGTAAAGCTCTCAGAACTTACTAAACAATTAGAGCCAATGATTGCTGAATCAATCACCTTAGTTCAAAAGATATGCACACTTGAGAATTTTACAAAAGAAAACAGTGACAAATTAGCAGAGATAGATTCAAATGTCACAACCAGTGCACAAAGCCTAACCTCAAATGCAGACAACATAAAGGTGTAACACCCCAAAATTGGCGTCTTGCAACCCTAACCAATTTTGTTGCATTTGTCGCTCTTCTAAATCATCAAAGTCCTATTGTACTAGGCAATTCTGAGTTTTCACTGACTCTACTCGACCTGAGT
>MU228014.1:1177186-1200982 GCA_018584345.1 Thuja plicata
TGACATTTAGCAATCATGTTTAGATTATCTCACATCTTTCATTTCTTAGCATAATCTTGCATTGTATTGCATTCATCATGATAAATCCTTCGTTCTTAGATTGGTCCATGGTTGTGAGACTCTCGTTTTGAGAGCAACTTCAAAAACTCCATCTAGATAGAAGGCAACAGGTCAAATCACGTAGGCAGATAAGATGAATAATCTCATATTCAATTTTGTATGTACCTAGTGAAGAAGGACTATGTTGAAGTGTGTGGTTGATTAACAAGGCCAAAATTAACACATACAAAAGGCGCATCATGACAAGGTCATAGAGGCTAATAGGCTAATGCAAGAAATATGGGATGCTGAAACACAACTAAGAGTTGAGATTACAGAACTACATGCACACATTCTGCCTAATCTTACAGTTTTACAGCAGCATATTTCTAATGCAAGAAATCTTATTACAACCCCTGAGATGTCTGTAGTAGACAACATCTATGATTTACATGTAAGAATATCACTGGAGCACATGGCTCTAGAAATGTTGAAAGAGAAATGGGAAAAGATGATGGAGGAGATAAAGTCCTCACATTCCCAACTTTTTGACAAGCTGTAAGTACCTTTGCCTTTAGAATCAAAAAAGGAGGAAAAGAAATGTATATTGTATGTACATAAGGAACATATATATATATATATAAAGAAAGTAAAGAAAAAGGATATGTATATATACTTTACTTACACTTTCTGACATATACATAGGAGGAGTAATTCAAATGACTAAGTAAGGAGTATACACAAGTGTACATACTAAATACACTTAGTATGTTGCACATATTATGTTTTTGATACTAATGTCAAAGGGGGAGATTGATGACATGAATTTAGCCACTAGTACACTTAGTGAAAACATTGATAGAGATCACCGGTGGACTACAAGTATTACTGGCAAACAACGAGCATACCCGACAGAACACAAAGGTCATAAAAAATGCTAAGTATGGAATTGACAAGCATCACCGGCGACATAGTTTTGAGAACAAAACTGATGGAACAACAAAGGCATACCCGACAACCAGTTCAAGAAAGGAACACCGACCATCAGAATCTACAGTCAATTAGAGAACCCACAAATAGTGGATCTGAGTTTTACACGTCAGATAAAGCAATGTAATTCTATTTATAGAGTTTTAATTTATTTTAAATGATAACTTAAGGGTCAAGCAAGCTTTATGTAAATGTTTTAAAGCATCCTAATGGATCTAAAACATATCTAACTAAAAGATCAAGGTCAAGTTGTAAACCTTGGATCTAGAGTTAACTTGCGAAGCATGAATCAAGAATTGAGCCAAAATCTAGTATAAATAGATGTTCAACTCAATTGTGAGTTATGAATTCATTGTTGTTGATAGCCACAAAGACCATCTAAGGAGTAGAAGGCAGAATTCATGCAAAGTTTAGAAATAGATCATATCAGTTGTCAAGAACACACAGAGGCTATCGACGAGCAGATAAAGGTATTATTCAATCATGGAAGGATGATTACTTATATGTATGAAGCTTAATAGGATATGTTATCAGCAATTAGAGATTGCATACATCATCAGATCAAAGACTTATGTAGTTGCATTCTAATAAGTGCATTACATCTAAAATCCTTTTGTAGAAGGTGGACTTAACAGTTCTTTACAAATCTCTTAACAGAGTGCACACTTAACAGTGTTGCTAAAGCTTCAAATGAAGTAGATCTTAACATGTCTCCACTATAATACTCCTAATAGGGTAGGTCATTATAAGTGACCAATTGTAAGCCGTAACTGGCCCTTTCTTATCTATAGATAGTGAAGTCTTGTGGGTAACAATCCCCACCATAGTTTTTACTTCCTAACAGGAGTTTTCTGCAATATCATATCTTGTGTTATGTGTTATCTATTTTCATGAATGTTTCAGTTATGGTTACATACTAAAGAACTTATGATATGATTGCATATACATAAAGAAAGATGAATAGTTAGATAAGATAATTTACAAACTGATGATTAAGGGTTAATGGGCTAACTAAGAAAATTTTTAGAGGTACTGATTCACCCCTCCCCTCTCAGTACATCATTCCAATATAATTCCAACAGTCAGTTTCAAGTGGGTGATTTAGTACTACATGAAAATACCAAGAATCAACAATAAAGAATAAAGAAAGGTAAGTTTGAACCAAATTCGTTAGGACCTTTCATAATCACCATAGTACTTAGATCTGGAGCTTATCAGCTAGCTACTACACAGGGAGACACACATCCTGATCCAATCAACATAATTCATTCTGAAGAGATTCTATGCTTAAGCTGTTGTCACAGCTATGTACAGTGGAAAAGATTCTGGAAAACAAAAAAAAAATAAAAAAAAATCATGCCTTGGTGAAAACCTGGTAAAATAGGCAACTTGGTAGAAAAAATAGCATTCCTATGAATGGTGAAAACCTGGTAAACAGACACTATTTCGTCAGCTCGTTGCTTTGTCTATCAAATCTTGGATAACTCTTCAGCAAGAACTTTAAGACCTTTGAGTTGACACAAGCCATGACACATACCAAGCTGATTGACTCTATCATTTACCTATCACTTTACCATGGTTTGAAATCTAATCTTATCCTTTCAAACACTATTCTAAGGCAAGCAATTCACCAACGGTATTTCTCAATACCACATCAATCAATTCAAGGTGTTTCTCAACACCACCCCAATTAAATAACCAAACAAAGGTATTTTTCAATACCACTGATCAAGTCATTTCTCATATCAACAACCAAAAATAGTGTTTCTTAAACACTCATCCTGTTATCAACATGATCATATTGAATCTATCAATCAGAATCACAAGCACAAAAATGATCAGTCTTGTCCTATGCTTGCATTAATTTTGACTCCTAAGTAACTCTATGATGTATTCATACTAGAGACACACTGAAAGAGTTGGGATACTTTTATTTGCATGACTGTTTGTTCTTTATCAGATTTTTGATTATTATACTTCTCTCGAATGTTTTAATGATACTCTACTGAGTTAGAAACATAAGGACAGGGGGCATGATATTTTCTTTTATTTTTGCTCGTGATTGACATGGGTTTTTGACAAGGTCTATGATGACAAAATTAAAGCTACATGAATGGCTCTGATTCTGAGACCAAAGCAAACGCTTATGTTAGTTTGGGTTGCTATCTTTTATCAATTGTTGATTATCATATTTCTAAAAATGTTCCATGAGTCTTTGTACTAGAACAATGAGGAAAGCACATGGTATTTTTTTCTTTTTGTTTGATATGTGTTTGTTAATGCAATTGATACTCAGGACATCATTATCTGCTATATCTTGATGCTTGTGTCATATTGCAATATCAAAATTAAGCTCAATTTAGTAATCATATCATCAGAGTAAATTAATTATTTGTGGTGGTTGTACTAAAAACAAGCATTTTTACATAACTGATATTCATATTATCATAGTCACTTAAGCACTAGTGATGATTGTATGTACTTATATCCGAGAAAAGTGATATTCATACTAACATGATTACTTCTATATTAGTGTTGGTTGTGTCAAAAATGGGTACGCAAAAAGCTCAATGATGAAAAAAAAGAATGAAATGAATGACATGAAAATGGAAGTTGCATCTGCATTTGCATTTTAGAATTGCATTTCATTCTAGGAGTTTCATATCTTTTATATCAAGTAACGCTAAGAAAGGCTATCATAACACATATTCAAAAGAGGAAAAGACAAACTTTTGAACATGTAAAGATATCATTTCTCTTATGATTGGTTATTTTACATCACTGACCTAAAAATCATCATTTTGCATCCACATTTGCATAAACATTAAACTCCATACATATGCATCCATAGTATTAAGATAACATCATATTTGTGCATCAAAAACAACAAAAATAACATGTATTCATACATTTCCATCCAAAGCATACTAAGATAAAAGAGCGTAATCATAGCATAATCATAATCATCTCATAAAGCATAAAATGTCAGTGATACAAGATGCAATGAGATCAAAACATGAGACTGTCATCATATATCAAATAAATGTCCATGAGATACATCATCCAAAAACTAAGAAAAAATGGTGCTAGATCACATATACATCAATACATCATCATCAAAACTATAGATCAATAGATCATAATCAATCAAGACTGACTCACTGTATCATCCCCTGGTGGTCCATGAGGAGGAGCATCTGATCTACTAGGTCCACCACCCTCTGACTATGCTGTAGCTTGTGAAAAAGGAGTGACTCTAGCAGCAGGATCTGGTACCACTGAAAAATATGCAGCCTGATAATAAGATGCTCTACTCCATTGTGCTGCAACATCTCTCTATGCAACATCTAAAACTCTATCCCTGTCAGCTAGCTGAGCTTGTAACACTTCTATCCGAGTCTGTAACTGGCCTCTCTCTCTAGGGAGGCATGCAATCACTTCTGCATCTATTGTACCCTATACTGGTACACCTGTAGGTCTTGGTCCTGGTGCCTGTACACCAGAAGGAACTATAGGACCTGTACTAGGATGAGGAGGAGGAATACTCATCTGTGGTATAACCTGTACACCTGGCTGGATACTTGTGCTAACTGATCCATAAACTATCACCTGTGGAGGTACCTGGGAAGTAGTCACTCGGGTGGAAGCAAACACCTATGATGAGGCAACCTATGTAACATGAATCTGAGAAGAAGATGGAATTTGAGAAGAAGATGGAATCTAAGAAGATGAAGAAACCTATCCTGTAATGGGTATTTGAGTATAAGTAGGTGCCTATGTAACTACTAGTGGCATAGGTCCTCCAATCCAAATCCTAACCTGTCTCTGCTGATGACCATGACCTCTACCAGCACTATCATCACTACTACTGGACCGTCTACGAGAAGGAGCTCTATACATTTGCCCCAATTATGATTTTGTAGTTAACAGGGAGGTGAAAAACATATATGTTCAACAATTAACTATTTTAAAAGGGTCAGATTGACTAAGGCATTCAAAATTTCTACTATTCAAGACTTAAATTCTTCATTTTGGGCTCACTATCCCAGAAGTGATATTTCAAGAGCCGCAAATGATATTTTATCGCAAATGATATTTTATTTACCATAAATGATACAATGTCCCAGAGACGCTATCAGAAATACGAGAAACACTACAAAAAGACCGAAAATGATTCTAAATGGTAAACAATGAAACACAAACAACAAACGATGCAGAAAATACTGCAAACGCTGAACTATAATGGATATGATATGTCAAAAATGGAAAATAATTTTTCAAAGAAATCAAATGAAATATTCAAAAACAAAGCAAGAACATGTTTGAAATTCAAATTTTCAAAGCAAGATTTCGACGACATACCACTGGCAGGTAGTGGGTTGGTCTCTGATGTTGCCAGACAATCTCGAATCGGTGATCCTCCATGGGAATTGGCATCTTCACTTTGAGCTATACAAATCTCTATCAGTGAATAGTTTAAATGAATAGTAATTTTGAATTATTACCCTATATTAATCTCATTTTTGGGTAATTAATTTCAAATTTTTAACCACACACTATTCTTGGTCTATTGCACCTTTTTTGCTCTAACTTCGTCCTACAGAGTCTAATTTCGACCAAACAAAAAGCAATATTTTTGTGGTTCTGACCACTATCTTTTCTATTGGAATCAAGATCTTCATTCCAAGCTTATCATTCTCATCCATATGTTTTTATCTGGAAATCAACCCAATTTCATGTCCATTTTGATTCCAAGGGGGCATCATCAATCACATCTAGTCAAGCGATCGTAATACCATTTAAAAAAAAAAAACAACTGGGGCATTGTCAAAAATCTAATTTGACTCTGCAAGTGATCAAACAAATCAACTTCAATGCAGTTGGAGAATCTTCATCAGGTATCAAATCAGTATCAACAGTATCAAATGGGGAACGAGTGATTTCATCACTTCATATCAAATTACTCACTCTTATCAAATTCAAGTTCTGAACATCAATAGATATATCAATTTTAACGCATCACATCAAATTGATAGTATTTACAGCTACATAAATCGAAATCTCAAATAATGATCAATTTCAACACATTGCATCAAATTGATCATTTGTCCAAATTTTTGCTAGAAATCAGTTTCACCGCATCACATCAAACTGGTTGTCTAGTCAATTATTCTAAACTATGTCTTGGAGGTATCAGTTTCATCACATCACAACAGACTGATATCGATCTAGATTTTATACATTATTGTAACAATAATCAATTTCATTGCTTCATATCAAATTGATTAGGTGTTACTATCCTCAGCAATTAGACAGGTGATAAGTTTCATCGCTTCACATCAAATTGATCTCCTGGTTTCTATACTGATCTTTCAGTAATCAAGAATCTTCAACAGCTTCAATCGTATTTTGTTCAATCAAGTTCAGAATCGGTTTCTAATCAAGAGTAGTTGTATCGCTTTATATCTAGCTATTCGATCGCTAATCAAAACTAGATGTTCTTTGAATCAACACACTGATCACACATCGATTCAAAGAGGGGCAAATGTAATCACTTGAAAATGGTTTGATAAGCTCAAAAGCCCTAATCTACAAATAAGTCCTCCAGTTCCTAATCAAGACTACCAATATCAAGCTAATCATAATTATATAATTAAACTAGATCGGTTTAAGTATATAATTCATCAAAAATCAATAATCCAAGATCACTCATCAAGAGACATCTATCAAAAGCCATTAATTCTTCAATTAACCTTGAGTGAATTAAATCAAATCAAAAAATTAAATACATGGCTAAAGAAATAAATTAAATCAAATAATTAATATTCCTTCACCATGTCTCAAAGATAAAAGCCCCTAACCAATAGGAGGTAATCACTTGGATCAAGCAAATTTCAATCTCAACCATTCATCCAGGGATGTATCTCAACCACTCAATTCAAATTCAAATTTGAGTCTTTCCCTCCAAGAATTATCTATAAAAAGAAGCCATTCTAAGCTTATTTGATATAGGAGAATAGAATTAAAAGCATATATATAATGTTAATTTGGTTTTATCTATCTACTTCATCATTTTTAGCATGCTAATCTAGTTCATTTGTATAATTTGATCAAAATTGTGCATAATTGAACATGTTCTTGAGCATTTTAGGCATTTTAAAATGAATCTTCCATTTCATGATTGTCATTCTATGATCTAAACATGCTTAATCTGAGATCAATTCAAAATTTACAGTAGAATCTTCATGACTAGGCAGCAATAATTTGATTTCTCAAGGTTTTCTATGTTTTTCATTGAATTGATCTTACTAACCTTGGATATAATGAGTTATTGAGTGTTTGTGTGCAGTATACTTGCAGGATATATAATAACACATCATAGTACCCAAAAATATTGCACTAGTATAATGAACCTGTTAAAGTTCCTTTTCCCTGTTAGGAGCAGTCTTCACAATGCAAGTACAATGAACTAGTTAAAGGACTGACCCTGTTAGGAGTCTTTTACAAACAACCCTGTTAGGTGTGAGGACTCACTATCCAAGAGCTCACTACTCAATGAGAAAGAATGCTACAACCTCCTGAGAATAGATATGCACTATATCCAAGAGTGACCTGCTGTATGTGACACAAATGTCTGATCAGTTCCAGTTATGCGCTTATGCTCTTATCTTCTTTAAGGGATCTATCTCATACTAATATCCTCATACTACTCTGCTATATATCTTCTCTAACTATTTATTTGACACTTCAAATATATCTTTACATTGCATATATATATGTTTATGCCTGAATAGACGCGACTATAAACAAGACCTTAGTCGGCCCAAAAACAACATTCACAAAGCTTCCAAACAAATTGGTTTAAGCATGTTTACAATAATGTTTAATACATGATTACAAAATTATTACAATAGGCACTTAGCCTTTACATAACAAAAGATTACACGCTAATAAAAAACATGAAGTCGGCTTCATACTCTGTATTCTGAACTGCTAGTGTACTTGTTTTTTCTGTAACTTGTCCGTACTTCCATTCCATACCATGAGTGTATAATTTAAGCATAAAAACATACCATAGACCTTAATTTTGAATGCGCATATTCTGATGTGGTCGTATGCACGTGCGCTGATGCTCTGATCGACTGTAAGTCACTGTTCTGTTCTTTCTTCTACACTTAGTCAATTTTCACTTTATAGTTTACTATCAAAACTTCATATGACTTTGTTGCCATAATGACAACACAAAATAAGCCATATACTCCCTGGGAGTCAACTTGCCAATAGTTATTTGGGAGTTTTGAAAAAGAATCCAAAAAAACCCTCTAGATAGGGCTAATTGTGCAATTAGGCCTAATAGGACCAAATGGAGAATCAATCTTGAACTTGAATGATTACAGTTTGAAGACCCATTCCAATGGAGTTGGAAGGATATAAAAGGGATGTTATTATGGTGGACACAACCCTTTCAACATTTATGAAGTTTATATGAAGGATTTGTACTTGGAATCCTCCAAGTTAGAGTGAAGAGTGGAAACATAATTATTGATAGTTGTCCTTCAAGGTTAAGCACAAGGAGACTAAATCTTAGAGTTGAGTTAGGATAGTCTTAGGCTTGGATACTTAAGAATATTGGGGTCCTAGAAGTGAGATTGAGATCCTAAGAAGACTAGGACAAGTGGATTCCTTAGTAGAGTTTATGCGAGCACACCTTAGAGAACTTCCATCAGATTGGTATCAGAGCTTGTTTGTCTAGGCTTATGGTGATTGTTCCAACCAGTAGAGTCAGTAGGAGAGTCTACAATGGTGAAAAATGTAGAGTTGGTGAAGAAGGTAGATGAGCAAGAAGAAGATAATAGATTGCTCAGAGACAAATTGGCTCAATTAGAGAAAAAGGTAGATGAAGTGGATGTAAAGATAGAAGAAGTAAATGATAAGGTTGAAGGGAAAGGCATGGAGATTTCCATAGATGATGAAGTACCTAAAGTTGACCCTATCCTTAATGAGGAACCATTCTTGAAAGCATTAAAGGATATGAGTGGTAAAGCACTAGAAGGAGTTCCTATCTTTAGTGGAAAGATGGAACTAGAGATAGTCCTAGATTGAATAGAAGGACTAGAAAATAACTTTGAGTGTGATAGCATAACTTAGGCTCAAAAGGTGAAAGTTGCAAAAGCCAGACTAAGAGGTTCTACACTCACTTGGTAGAATTTTATCCAAGATGAGAGAGAGAAGGAAGGAAAGAAACTAATTTCTACATGGAAGCCTATGGTTGCAAAGGTCAGAGATGCTTATGTCTTGGAGGATTATGAAATCCAATTGCATAAAAGAAGGCAAATTCCAAGGCAGAAAGACTTGGATGTGAAATCTTACACCAAAGAGTTTCAAAGTCTTTGCATGAGGTCTAGAGTTGCAAAGGATGAGAAAGTGAAGGTATCTAGGTACCTTAATGGTCTCAAGTGGACCATACAATATGAAATGAGTCTCTTGACTCCTGATACAATTCAAAAGTGCCACAAAATTGCAATCAAAGTAGAAGATAAGATAAGAAAGAAATAAGATTCTAGCACCACCAGAGGTAGAGGCAAAGGAAGAGATAATAAAGGACAAAGAGGTGGATATGGTGGAAGGAGTTATGAACCAAAGAGTCAAGGAGAGACCAAGATTTCTAAGAAAAAAGAAGAAAGCTCCAATAGAGGAAGGAATTATAATAGTATTTGGAGAGGAAGAAGCAATAGCCAAGGTAGAGGTAACCATTTTGCAAACATGAAATATTACCACTACAACCAGATGGGACACCTGACATATAGATGTCCAAAGAAAGGTACCACTTCCGAAGGAAGTGATAAAAGGGTAAACTATTTTCAAGAGGACACTAGTGGTGGAGGTAAACACCCTGAAGTACCCTTAGAGTCAGAAGAAGGTGAGAACTTAATGATGAGGAGAACTCTGATTAAGGAGCCAGTGAAAGAGGAGCCTAGTCAAAGGAGATCACTGTTTAGAGTGAAATGAAAAATGATGGGAAAATTTTGTAGAGTCATCATAGACTTAGGGTCTACTTAAAACATAGTGTTAGAGGAAGCAGTCAGCAAGTTGAAGATGAAAATAATACCCCACACTAGTCCATATAAAGTTACTTGGTTGAACAAAGGACAACATGTCCTTGTCAATGAGCAAGCTTGGGTGGAATTCTCCATTGGGAGATACAAGGACAAGGTGTTGTGTGACATCCTACCTATGGATGCATGTCACTTACTCCTTGGAAGGCCATGTCAATTTGATTGAAAGGTCATGCATGATGGAGCAAATAATTCATATTCTTTCAAGAAAGACAACGTGACATTCAAAATACAATCACTGTTGGAGGATACAAAATTAAAGACATCAGGATCCAATGTTCTCATGGCCAATGAGAAGGAGTTCTTAGAAGTCTTATAAGAAGGAGAGGGAGTTGGTTTTGCACTTGTGTTGAAGCCAAGGGAAGAAATTGTAGACAAAATAGTCAAGAAGACAAAATTTCCAAAAGAAGTGCAGGAGATGTTGCATAAGTATGAAGGCATTGTCAGTAATGGAAAACCATCAAAACTACCCCCTAAGAGAATTGTAAGACACAAAATAGAATTTATCCCAGGAGCTACCCTTCCTAATAAGGCAACTTATAAAATGAATCCTCAACAAAATAAGGAAATAGCTAAGAAAATCCAAGAACTCTTAAGCCAAGGTCTCATTAGGAAAAGCATTAGTCCTTGTGTCATACCCACTATCTTAGCACCCAAAAAGGGAGGAAATTGGAGGCAATATTTGACTCAAGAGAAATAAACAAGATAACCATTAGGTATAGGTTACCTATCCCTAGGATAGAAGACCTAATGGAATTTATAGGAGAAGCCAAGTTTTTCACAAAGATTGACTTGAAGAGTGGATAGCACCAAATCAGAGTCAACGATGGAGATGAATGGAAAAAAAACTTCAAGACCACAAAAGGATTATATGAGTGGCTTGTAATGCCATTTGCGTTATCCAATGCCCCATCTACATTCATGGGACTCATTAATGAAGTCCTAAAAGACTACATAGGCAAATTTGTGGTAGTATACTTAGATGATATACTCATCTATAGTAAGAAAAAAGAAGAACACCTCAGACATTTGCAAATAATTTTCAAGAAGCTACATGAGGAGAAGTTGATAATCAAATTGGAGAAATGTGTATTCATGAAACAAGAGCTAGTGTACCTTGGGTTTGTGCTATCTCAAGGTAATCTAAAGACGAATCCAAGCAAGGTGGAAGATATTCTCAATTGTCCTACTCCAAGAACACCAACTGAGGTAAGAATTTTTCATGGCTTAGCACAATATTATAGGAATTTTATAAAGCAATTTAGTGCAATTTGTGCTCCCATGTTAGATATTATCAAAGGTGGGATGAAAATTAAGTTTGTGTGGAATGAGAAAGCTAACCATGGATTTGATTTATTAAAGAAGAAGATTGCTAGTCAACCAATCCCAATTTTTCCAAGCTTTGAGAAGCTATTCATAGTGGAATGTGATGCTAGCAATGTAGCTATTGGTGCTGTCTTGAGCTAAGAGGGAATACCAGTGGCTTTCCACTCTGAAAAACTAGGTGAAGCCAAGAAGAAGTATTCTTCTTATAACCTAGAGATGTATTCTCTAGTCCAAGCACTGAGGAAGTGGAGGCACTACTTGCTTCCAAAGGAGTTTGTAGTCTTTTCAAACAACCAAGCACTGAGTTTCTTGAATTCACAAGATAACCTCAGTCACTAACATATGAAGTGGGTAGAATACCTGTAGGCCTACAACTTCAACATTAAGCACAAGAAGTGATTGCATAATAAGGTATCAAATGCCTTAAGTAGAAGAGCTTTGACAGTACAAGAGATAAACCTGCAGAGCATGGGTATTGAGAGCTTCAAAGACCTATATGCAGAAGAGGGAGACTTTGCAGAGATCTATAAGGTATGTCAATAATAAAATAATCATTTTCATAGTGAATTATTTGAGTATACTTTACAGAGTGATCTTTTGTTTAAAGGAAGTTAATTGTGTGTTGCTAGAGGGTCTATTAGAGAAAATATGATACAAGAGAAGCACAATGGTGAAATTAATGGGAATTTTGGTGTCAATAAGACCTAAGAGTTAGTTCAGAGGTTTTACTTTTGGCCTAAGATGAATTTGGACATTAGGAAGTATGTCAAAAGTTGTGTTATATGTCAGAAAGAAAAAGGTACATCTTCCAATGCAGGCCTTTACCAACCTCTTCCCATCCCAAGTAGACCATGCGAGTGTTTAAGCATGGATTTTGTAGTGGGATTTCCAAAGACCAAACAAGGAATGTATATCATTTATGTTATTGTGGATAGATTTAGTAAGATGGCACACTTTGTACCCTACAAGATAATCCATGATTCCAGTTAGATTTCTCACCTATTCTTCAAGGAGGTAGTCAGAATACATGGGTTACCATTGAGCATAGTATCAGACAGAGATACCAAGTTCATGAGTCATTTTTGGAGGACTATATGAAAAAAGTTAGGAAAAAATTTATCTTTTGGGTCAACATAGCATCCTCAGACTGATGGTCAAACTAAATTAGTTAATAGGAGTCTTGGTAACCTCATAAGGTGTTTAACTAAGGAGTATGGTCAAGTTTGGGACCAACTCATTGGGTAGGTAGAGTATGCTTATAATGACACTGTGAATAGGACTACTGGTAAGAGTCCTTTTGAAATAGTTATGGCCTACACCCTAGAGGCATATTCAAGCTCAGAGATCTAAAGGATGGAGCCAAGGGTAGTGGCTATGCAGAAGATTTTGCACCTTCTATGCAAGAAGTGCATGAGACAGTCAGAAAGACATTGATTGAAAATACAAAGAAGATAAAGAGAAAAGTGGATGAGAGAAAAAGGGATGTCCAATTACAAGTTGGGGATCTAGTGATGGTACACCTCAACAAGGAAAGATTGTAGAAAGGAGTGCCCCATATTTACAAATGAGAATAATTGGCCCATGTACTATACTGGCCAACTATGGCACCAATGCATACAAGGTGGAACTTCTAGAGGATGTTGGTTTATCTCCTCTATTTAATGTTGTAGACTTGGTCTTGTACAAAGGACCAATAATATATCTAGATCAATTTTTGATTGAGGTAATACAGGAGGTGGAGGAACTCAACTTACCATCTGCACCAACAAAGAAGACCAAACACATACTGGATTCTAGAGTCTACAAATAGACTAGAAAGAAAGAGTACAAAGAACATTTGGTGAAGTGACATGGAAAAACCAATGCATATGCAACTTGGGTCAAGGAGACTGAGTTCAAAAAGTTGGGCATTGATTCCAACCTACTCAATCCAAAGGTGGATTGAAGTCTTTTCATTTGGAGAGGATGGTGTAGGAGCACCTAGGCTATCCCTAAAGTCTTAGTACAGTTTTGGCTTGTACAGACCCTAGCCAAGTAAGTAGATTTTCATTTAGACCTTAGTAGGTCTTGAAAAGTGTGTAACTAGATGAATTAGTAGTTAGTTCTCAATCCAATCTAGTTTTATTTGCTTTCTAGTAGTTAGTGCTTATTTAGGCCTAAAGTGGGAAATGGGGTCTAAAAGTGTTCTAGAATTAAGTGAGATGAGAAAAGTGCCTAAAAAGGTTTAAATTATGTTTATTCATCATTTGGAATGAGATAGAGGTCATACAATTTAGTTTGCATCATTAATGCAAAAGACGCTATAATGTTGTCATGACAACATTTGCAACTTTGCAAATGTTGCATGCAACATCGACAAATTTTGATTCGCTTTGAAGTTGAGGAGAGATATGAATTCTAATGGCCTAAAAACATGGAGGAGGCATATTTATATATCTTGAGGCTCATAGTCTGAGGCAGTGTATGATTTAACCATATTTTTGAAGTGAATAGAAGCTCTGTATTTTGGTTTTCTACAACAATCGACTTGTTTTGAGTGAAGAAGTATTTTAATGGATTGAAAAACTTGTTCCAGTGTTGGATCCATGTGGTAGAGTTATTTTTAAGGATTTTTGAATTCAGTGGAAAATTTGTTTTGAGTAGAGTAGAGTAGATAGGTTTTGTAAATTTTTTTGAAACTAGTGTAGTCGCTGTAGGAGATAGAGTGATTTTTGGTTTCATGGATTCTCAATAGAATCCAACCATGGAAATCTTCAGGGTGTTGATTAATATGGTAGGGGAGCCTTTGTATAGTTTAAATACTCAAGTAGGATGTTGGGAGAGCCAATTTGATAATTTTAAAGTCATGCCCTAGGTGAGAAATGAGTGTTCGGTTAGGTGTATGGCAGGGAGAAGTTTGAATGCAAATGCAATGGAGTGTTTGAGATATAAAAAAAAAAGTGTGGTTTCAGAAGATTTAAGGTCCTATAGATCCCTAACAAAGATATTAGGTCTTTTCCAAGCCATCTAGATAGGTTTCTAGATAGAAATCAGTGGACTACACATTTTTAGCGTAATTAGCCCTAGTAAACCTATATTTCAGGAATCCATTATATGGATGACTTAGGAGCTTAACAACTTAAAAATATTTTAGGTATTGGAAAAGGGTCTCTAGATGCTAGGTTTTTTTTGGTGTTATTTGGGATTTTTGGGAAAGAATCCAGAAAAACCCTCTAGATAGGGCTAATTGTGAAATTAGGTCTAATAGGACCAAATGGAGAATCAATCTTGAACTCGACTGATGTCAAAGGGATTTTATTATGGTGTACACAACTCTTGCATCATTTTTGAAGTTGATATGAAGGATTTTTACTTGGAATCCTCCAAGTTAGAGTGAAGAGTGGAAACACAATTATTGATAGTTGTCCTTCAAGGTAAGCACAAGGAGGCTAACTCTTGGAGTTGAGTTAGGATAGTATTAGGATTGAATACTTAAGAATATTGGGGTCTTAGAAGTGATATTTGGATCCTAAGAAGACTAGGAAAAGTGGAGTCCTTAGTAGAGTTTTTGAGAGCACACCTTGGAGCACTTCCATCATCAACTATTTTTCAAGATGTTATAGAAGAAGAATTATAAGACATTGAACATGATGAATACTCTTCACGATTTGTAGACGTTGTAGTGGAAAAAAATCTTGAAAGATTCTTAGCAATGATATTAAACAAAGGAGTTAAACTTCCATCTAGGTTTGATGTCTCCACGATATGGCCAAATAATCCATTGACAGGTCATAATACAACTACAAATTATCAATTTAATCACATCATATCCCAGATAATTTCTACTCCACTATCAACTCAAATGATGATATCACAAGCAGATTCTACATGAATAGGTTCTTCAACCCAAGCTAGCTTGCATTCTACCCAAAATATGACAAGTACTCAAACAATTTCATCAATAATCTCTGGTTTATTTCAAGCAATGACATCATTCCCTTTTACATCAAGTGCTCAAATTAAAACATCAACTACTCAAACAAGTTACAACCCATTTACATCACAATCTATCCATACTAGAATTAGGGATATCTCATTGCAACAAACATGATCAATCAATGTCGGTCCTAATTTTAGTCAATGTCCTCCAAGGGTTAAATCTTTGTTTCAACAAAGGCAACAAAGTTATCATCATCAACAACAAAAACCTAGGGTTCAATATGTACCTTAGTCAGATACATTTGGAAATCAATACCAGATCCTTGAGAGATCATATATTCTAACACAACCATTTCAAATACATAGTCTTATACCAGGTGTTGGATCATGATCAAATATTGGAAATATTCCTCAGTCTCAAACTAATATTCTGATACAAAAAGTGCAAATATTGCAAATCCAGCTCTTGGACATTAAAAATCAAGGACAAACTAAGTCTTATACTACAGAGGACTTATACTCTTACCCTTTTGATCACTCACTAAACATGCCTCCATTTCATGCATACTTTGCAGTGCCCAAACTTGACAAGTATAGAGGAAACACCAATCCCATGGAACACATTAGGGAGTTCTTTTCTATTTTCATTGAGGTAGCACATGATGAAACATATATTATACGATTATTCCCCCAGAGTCTAGTCTAACAAACAATGGAATGGTTTTCTCACTTACCTCATGGTATCCAATCTTGGGGAGAACTAGCTGAAATATTCATTGCACATTTCCATCAAAATATAGAATTCAAGGTTAGCATTAAGGATATATGTGATATCAAACAAAAGGAAGGTGATTCCTTCTATAAATTCTTGCAAATATTGAGAAGTAAAATTAATAGAATCTCATATGATGTTCTTGAACAAGACCTCCTAGTCATGTTTGTTGATAACCTTGTCCCGAAAATGGCATACACTACCGAACCTCAACTTGCTCCAAATTTCAAACAGTTAATTGAATGAGGCATTCAATGTGAGTAAAAATTAATAAAGGGAGGGATCCTTTCTTATCCAAATCAGTCAAACAACACCAATAATTATGATGATAAACCTAAATGATGGAATAAAAACAAGAACATTACCAATGATGGCATTACTGATGTTAAGACCAGCAACTATATGCAACCTAAGATCTCATTACATGGGACATCATCATTAATTCAAACCCCTATGACACATACACCCTTGGAAAATTCTCAAGTGAAAATGAAAGGGTCAAATAACCAAACAACTAATCTCACGCAATCCCAACCTATTGTTTAACATCAACAAATGATTCCTTTTTCAAAGCATGAATATATAGCCTTAGGGGAATCACTTGAAGAAGAAATTAAAAAGTTAATCCAAAGTAATCTTATCACCTTACTTGAGATAAGAGAAGTTGAGCATGGCATTGTTAAACCTATGTGGTGGAATGACAATAATTTCTATGAATATCACCGCGTTAAGCATCACAAAACATCAAACTGTTATCATCTGAAGAACAATATTCAAGAATTAATTGAACAATGCATAATTGATGTTACTAATGTTCAACACAAAGGAAATACATATCACATAATTTTCATAGATCCTTTGCAAAATCATAATAAAGGTAATAACCCTGCATTAGGTGGACACTCAAAATAGGTCAATTATACCTACACTATCTCTGATAACATGATAAATTGTCTTAACCCTGTAGAATGCAAGATTACAATCATTAATATCAGAGAGAATAATTCTAAATGTGCAGTCACTACCCACCACACCAAGGTTGTATTACAAGGGGCACCCTCCACTTTTGTCACACCTACAAATATTGCATAACTTCCTAATCCACAACCCAGTTTGGTGGATTAGCTCAAGACCACTCTTGCTCAAATTTCTATCTTTGTGTTATTTTGAATATCCCCTGAACATAATCAATCTTTGGACTTGGCCCTTCAAAATGAAACCTCCCTAGGGAAATATCTCATGAGAATATCAAAACTATGGTCAATTATATTGCTGATAATAAAAATTCCTTGTTTACTAACCAGGACATTCCTTTGCATAAACCTCTGCACAATGATCCCTTACATTTGCTTGTCCAAGTGCATAAACACACAATCAGACGAGTCCTCATTGATGGCGGGGTTGGATTAAACATTTATACTGTAAAAGTAATAAATAGCTTGGGATATTTATAGTCACACATTGATATCACTAGACACATCAATATTAGAGCTTATGATAAAGAGGAAAGATCATCTAGAGGTGTTATTATTTTACCTATCAAAATATGACTAGTAGTGAAGAGTACTCCATTTCAGATCCTAGATCTAGAACTAGGATACAATATGTTACTGGGCATACCATGGATCCATGAAATAAAAGAGGTACCATCTACCTATCATCAATGTATCAAGTTTCCTTATCAAGGTACATAAATCATTATAGAAAGAGATCCAAACTCCTTCCACTATTGCAACAATCTAAGGGGTAGTACAAAGAATCAAGTACCATTAAATCAAGAAGCAAGTGTGCCTTCTACTTCTAGTTCAATTCCTGAAGACATACCAAGGACAAGAATTAAAATATTAGTCCAAGACAAAGGATCTAGTGAATATCGCTATGAGGAAGTGTTTACCATTACTAAAATTCCTTTGTCGCCGAGATCCTATGGTCATCCAAAGTTAGTAGAAAAATAAGAGCCAGTTGTTTTCAAATGTCCGCCCACAACATTTGTTAAATAGAGTGATTTGAGTGAGGAAGATCCATTTGATTATGATATTAACACATGGTTATACCAAGATCCTCAAGAAATACCATTAGCAAAGTTGCCTTTGAATTAGTATGGACTTGGATACACTATTTTACAACAGTTTGGATATTATGGAACCATAGGCTTAGGGGAAACACAACAAGGAATAATTGAACTATCATTGCCACCTAGTCAAAGGAATAAAAGAGGACTTGGTTATGACTAGTCTAGAAGAAGGGTGGTTCTTCAAGGTGTTGAAGAAGCCATTAATCCAAACTGGGGGCAAGATCGTGAACATGCCAAGATCAATAACATACTTCCACAAACATTTTCACAAGAATTGGAAACCACAATCTCTGAGTTGTCCCTTGAACAAGAAATCCTGAATTCTATGCTAGATGAGATACCTAATGAGCGGTCTAGCCTGACCGATTCTCATGAGTATGAGTGAGCACCCCTTCACAACCTTGAATTTGACACCCTAGGTATTCCCCTAGATCTACTAGTACCATGAACATCAATGACATGTTTGACTGCATGAACCTTACCAACCCTGTATTGATAAACATGTCGATGTTCACTCCTTATATGGCGTGTCTACTTCCCATTCTAGATTTAAAAAAACTATCACTATAGTTCCATTTGGGAAAAATGAGTCATCTCCTTACACTGACCTTTGTTTTTTCCACCTTGAGTTAGTCAAATGGGATCAACAAGGATATCCGGACATAGATATTTTTAAAAATGATGAAGAAAATATATAATTTCTAGGCCTTCAAGAAGGCATGCCATCAGGAGATCACAAGGCTGGTTTTTATTTTGATTTGGACAAATCTGCATACTTTGGGGAGGCAGCTCCATTTCCTAGTCAAAAATAGTAAAAATGAAAAGAAAAAAGAAAGGTCGCTAAGTGAAAATTGAAAGGCGCTTCTTGACCATGAAAAAAGTAAAAATAAAGATGTATCTTCTGGTGAAAACCTTTTTGAGGTGCCAAAAGATGGAAATTTGAAATCCCTTCCCTTAGATGAGGAGAAATAAACATTATTAGTTGAAGGCACTGTTGAAGTTAACTTAGGGGATGAAATCCACCCTAACAAGATCTATCTTGGAAAATATCTCTCACCTAAGGAAAGAGAACAATTTATTGACTTCTTCAAGAAGAGGCAAGTGAATTTCACCTGGTCATATGCTGAAATGACAAGTCTTAATCTAGAGCTTGTACTGCACTACTTACCATTGCTACCAAATGCAAAAATAGTAAAACAAAAGTTGCAAAAGATGCATCCACATGTCGTGGTGCAGGAGCACCTAGGTAAGGCTCTTTGGTAACCTAGGGTTTCTAGAGTTCTTTTGGCTTGTAGTGGTTCTAGAAAAACCACTAGTTGAATAATAGGACTAGAGGTGTCCTAAGGTGTGTTTTAGGTCTTTAGGGAAGGTATTTTCAAGTTTGTTTGGTCTTTTAGGAAACAAGTGCCAATTTGGACCTTGATTGCAAATGTTGTGGCAATGGTGTAAATCAAGCTCATAGGGGTAAAATTTACAAAAAGAGTGTTTTAGGACCTAAGAGAGGTAAGCATGGTCTACCTAAGTCTATTATGATGTGTTCACTATCTTAGAACAAAGTTTAGAGTGGGTTTCCTAAAATTGTGGAAAGTTGTCAAAATTGTTAATGTTGTCATTAACAACATTGACAACAATTGTGCAAGAAGAGCATTTTTGATGAAATGGTTATTGTAACTATCTAAAACCATCAGATTAGGGATGGGGACAAGTATAAGAGGCCTCCCTCGACCTGTAATCAAGGTTGGTGAACATTCTGAATATACAAGATTTTCTGTGTGTGCATTTTCAGAGCAATTTTAGTGAGTTTTCTTGTTTACAGTAGTTAGATGGATTAGATCTTAGTCTGCATTCACTGATTAATGTAGGGTAGGTTAATTTGAGATTCTATGTGGAGTTATTTTTTTAAGTTGTGGTGTTTATATTGGTTTAGTTAAATTCTTTGTATTTTACCCTGTCGCTGGTCTGAACCAGGCAGGTTGGACAAATGGGGTCTTAAATAAACTTGCCACCATAGATTCTATACGGGCTCTTGGAATGGGTGAGGAGACTCCATGTACATTATGTGTACAAAAGGATGGGCCCAAGAAATTAGTTTTGTTATTTTTTCAATGATGCCCTAAGCGAGCCTGTTGTGCATGGCTAGGGACTGAGAAACATTGCAAGTGATGCAAGGAGGGTTGAATGCATTGGTAGCTTCAAAAAGAGCTCATGGAGGGATAGAGTAATGTGTGGAAGACCCCCAATTCGAAGGAGAAGGTTGGAGGAGTTGTTTGGTGGATTGAAAGAACACTTTTGTGTTCAGACTATCAAAAAGCCATAAAACCCTAATTTTTAGGCATGACAGTAGGAAGGGTTGTACAGACAACTTGAGGATTGGAGACCTTTAAAATCTTAAAGTTATTGATAAAGGGTGTTTTAATCCTAAACCCTTTTGGAGGCTTGTGTGAGAAAATTTCAAGTTATCTTAAAATTGGCAAGAAAAAGGCCTAATTGGCTTGTAGCCCTATTTGGGGTGAGAAAGGTGCATTATGAAGCACTTGATTGTTATGTGTTTGTGCATGGTGTATGAAAGGGTTAAAATTTAACTAGTGGAGGTCTTGATGACCTATCCTTCCATGGAGCTAAGTCCTAAGAGGAATTGAGACAATTCTCGGAGATTGAGGCTAGGAAAGACCTAGTTAGTTTATGTTGTAGAATGGAGTTTTTGTGATCAGTACTATTGGTGTACACTAGGTGAAAGGTTAGGATCTTGTGTCAAGATGCTTAAGGAGAGTAGGGTTGAGAATAAAACCCTATTAGGTCACTGAATTGGCCTAAGGAGACCCTAGAGGAGGATAGGTTAGAGAGCAAGCCTAGGTGTGTTATATCAGAGTGGTATCAGAGCCCTAAAAGAATTGGGATTGTATATGTCAGAGGTGGAATCTTGTGGCTCCACAAACATGGTTACAAATGTAGAGTTGTCTAGGGACATGGATGAGAAAAAGGAGAGGAATAGACTCCTTGAAGAGGCCCTAGCAGGCATGAAGCTAAAACTATAAGAAGTAGTGGATGCAAGAGACCAAGGCAGAGAAGGTGAAACAAGTGATAGAGGGAAGCAGAAGGTTGAAGAGGGTGATATTATCCCTAAACCAGACCCTATGATGGAGAAGGAACCATTCTTGAAATCCATCAAGGCATTGGGTGGTAAATCCTTAGAAGGCATCCCATTGTTTAGTGGAAAAATGGACATTGAAATAGTGTTGGAGTGGATTGAAAGGATGGAGAATCACTTCGAGTGCGAAGGCATAATAGATGCACAAAAGGTTAAGGTGGCTAAGTCAAGGCTTAGGGGATCAGCCCTAACATGGTGGAAATATCTGCAAGATGAAAGAGTCAGACTTGGGAAGCAACCTATAGCAAATTGGCAAGCAGTGGTAACAAAGATGAAAGAGAACTTTTTACTAGAAGACTATGAGATCCAACTCCATAGAAGGAGACAAGGATTGAAGCAAAAAGATACAGATGTAGCCTCCTATATAGAGGAGTTTCAAAGACTCTATCTTAGGTCAAAGAAACAAGAAGAAGAGCCAATCAGAGTGGCTAGGTATCTAGGTGGGTTGAAGTGGAACATCCAGGAAGAGATTAGCTTGTGGACCCCCACTACTATTTAGAGATGTCAATAGCTAGCTCTTAAGGTTGAAGAGAAGAATAGAAAGAAGAGTGACTCTAATTTGAGAGGTAGAGGCATAGGAAGAGACCAAAGAGGACAGAGAGGAGGTTACCAAGGCAGGGGCAGTGAACAAAGAAGCCAAGGTGAAAAAAAATTGACAGAGCACAATAATGAATCCACACCAAGAGGTGGTTATGGTAGAGGTAGAGGTAATCAGAGTGGATATAATAGGGGAAGAGGAGGTAGAAATAACTCCTATTTTTCAAATATGAAGTTCTACAATTGTGGGCAGACTGGTCATCTAGCATATAGGTGTCAAGAGGGTAGCTTATGTTCAAGAAGAGACTTCTAGTGTCAAGGCACCTGATGTTGATCATATAGACTCTAAGATGGGTGAGAATATGATGTTTAGAAGGGTATTAATAAGGTAGCTAGTGAAGGATGAGCCTAAGCAAAGGAGGGCATTGTTTAGGATCAGATGTAAGATCCTTGGAAAAGTCTGCAAGGTGTTAGTAGACTCTGGATCTACCGATAATATAATATCAAAGGAGGTAGTTACTAAGTTGAAATTAACCAAAATACCCCATGTGAACCCTTACAAGGTGACTTTGCTTAATAAGGGAAAAAGTGTGTTATTAAATGAGCAAACATGGGTAGAGTTCTCTATAGAAAGCTACAAGGATAGATTACTTTGTGACATCCTACCAATGGATGTTTTCCACTTGTTGTTAGGGAGACCTTGGTGATATGATAGAGAGGTAGTGTATCATGGAAAGGAGAATTCCATATCCTTTAAGAAGAATGGAAAGACATTTAAAATATAGTCTTTATTGGAGGATGAAGAGCCACAGTCTAAGACTCCTACTGTGTTATTTTGTAGTGGAAAGGAGTTTGTAAGAGACATTAAGGAAGAGGCAAATACAGGGTATGCCATTTTGTTAAAGCCCAAGGAGGAAGAGAAGACAGTTAAGGAGATAGTACCAAAGGAGATTTAGACTCTACTTGACAAATACAATGACATAGTCAGTGATGGGACTCTTGCAACTTTGCCTCCTAAGAGAGTGATTAGTCATCAAATTGACTTCATACTTGGTGCCTCACTGCCTAATAAATCAAATTATAAGCTAACCCCTGATCAGAATTTAGAGGTAGCTAGACAAGTCTAAGAACTATTGGACCAAGGCTTGATTAAAAAGAGTATAAACCCATGTGCAGTCACTGTGGTGTTAGTATCATAGAAAGGTGGAAAATGGAGACTATGTACTAATTCAAGGGAAATTAACAGAATCACCATAAAATACAAGTTCCCAATACCTAGGATAGAGGATCTTATGGATTGTCTTGGAGGGGAAATGTACTTTACCAAGTTGGATTTGAAAAGTGGTTACCATCAGATAAGGGTAAAGGAGGGAGATGAGTGGAAGACAACATTCAAAACAATTGATGGGTTGTATGAATGGATTGTGATGCCATTTGGCCTCACCAATGCTCCTAGCACATTCATGAGGCTCATGAATGAAGTGCTTAAGGATTTCATAGGTAAGTTTGTGGTGGTCTATCTTGATGACATATTGATCTATAGTAGAACAAAGGAAGATCACATTAAGCATGTTGAATCAGTGTTGAAGAAGTTGCATGAAGAGACACTAGCCATTAATTTGGAGAAGTGTGAGTTTCTCTAGCAAGAGCTTGTCTACTTGGGATTTGTGATATCCAAGGGATCTTTGAAGATGGACCAAGACAAGGTGTTAGCTATACTGAATTGGCCACCACCTACATCAGCAATTAAGGTAAGGAGTTTCCATGGCCTAGCTCAATTTTATAGGAAGTTCATTAGGAATTTCAGTGGTATATGTGCACCATTGTTGGAAACTATTAAGGGTGGAAGTAAGGCTAAGTTTAGATGGAATTTAGA
>MU228014.1:1201032-1219145 GCA_018584345.1 Thuja plicata
TCATTTGAGATGTTGAAAAGGCAAGTAGCTACACAACCTATCCTAACATTGCCTAGTTTTGATAAGTTATTCACTATTGAATGTGATGCAAGTGGCATAGCAGTAGGAGGTGTGTTAAGTCAAGAGGATAGACAAGTGGCCTTCTTTAGTGAGAAGCTGAATGAAGCTAAGAAGAAATACTCTTCTTATGACTTAGAATTATATGCTCTAGTGCAGTCATTAAGAAAGTGGAGACACTATCTTTTACCCAAGGAATTTGTGGTGTTTACTGACAATCAGGCCTATAGCTACATCAATACACAAGAGAAGTTGAGTAATAGGAATCTAAAATGGATGGAATATCTCCAAGATTTTACATTCACCATCAAGCATAAGAAGGGTTAGTTGAAAAAATTTGCTGATGCACTAAGTAGGAGACTTTTGACAGTTCAAGAAGTTTAGTTGAATAGTATAAGCATAGAGAGTTTTAAGGACCTCTATCAAGCAGATGAAGATTTTGGAGAGGCATATCAAGTGTGCCATGATTTTCATAACCACTTCCATAGCAAATTCTCTAATTTTACATTGCAGAATGGACTATTATTCAGAGGAAATCAGTTATGTGTGCCAAGGGGTTCTATGAGGATGAATCTCATACAAGAGAAGCATAATTGATCTATGAGTGGACACTTTGGTGTAAATAAGACCTTGGAGTTAGTACAAAGGTTCTATCATTGGCCTAAGTTGACAAAGGATGTCACTAAATATGTGGAACAATGTGTATTATGCATGAAGGCAAAGGGAGGTAGCAGCAATGCAGGCTTGTATAGACCCTTACCTATCCCAAATAGACATTGGGAGTGTGTGAGCATGGACTTCATAGTGGGTTTACCAAAGACTAATCAAGGCTATGATAGTATATATGTAGTAGTTGATAGATTTAGCAAGATGGGGCATTTAATTCCATGCAAGACTACAAGTGATGCTAGTCACATAGATTATCTATTATTTAAAGAATTTGTAAGGATTAATGGACTACCATTAAGCATTGTATTTGATAGGGATGTTAAGTTCATGAGCCATTTTTGGAAAACATTATGGAATATATTGGGTACAAACCTTTCTTTTGGATCAACATACCATCCTCAAAATGATGGTCAAACAGAGGTGGTCAACAGGGTGTTGGGTAATCTATTGAGGTGCCTAACAAAAGAATATGGTCAGACATGGGATGTAGTCATACCTCAGGTAGAGTATGCCTATAATGACAGTAGGAACAATATGACAGGGAGAAGCCCATTTGAAATAGTTTATGGAATGCATCCTAGGGAAGTTTGTGAGCTTAGGGATCTTGGAGGAAGGGAGTACAATAGTGGGCATGCTAAGGACTTCACCCACACTATGAAGGAGATCCAAGAGCATGTCAAGAAAACTATATAGGACAATTAGCAAAAGTTGAAGAGCAAAGTGGATGAGAAGAGGAAAGATATCCAATTTCAAGTAGGAGACTATGTTATGGTTCATTTGAACAAGTCAAGAATGCAGAAAGGAGTCCCTAATAAGTTGCAGATGAAGAGAATAGGCCCATGCAAAGTCCTAGCCAAATATGGGGCTAATGCCTACAAGGTAGACTTACCTTCTGATTTGAATATCTCTTCTACTTTTAATGTGCAGGACCTAGTTTAGTTTAAAGGTCCATTGACTAAGACCAGTCAACATAATCAAGGAGTTTAGAGTGATGTAGACCCTAATGTGGTGTCTACTAAACAACCATTGATAGTTGAGGGAGTTTTGGATTCAAGAGTGCAAAAGACAACTAGACACGAGGTGTATATGGAGCAACTTATCAAGTGGAAAGATAGACCTGAATTAGAGGCTTCATGGATTGAAGAATATGACTTCAAGAAGTATGGAATTCTTGACTCTTTATTTTCTATAGGAGTGACTTGACTTTCCCTTTTTGGGGGAGTATGGTGTAGGAGCACCTAGGTAAGGCTCTTTGGTAACCTAGGGTTTCTAGAGTTCTTTTGGCTTGTAGTGGTTCTAGAAAAACCACTAGTTGAATAATAGGACTAGAGGTTTCCTAAGGTGTGTGTTAGGTCTTTAGGGAAGGTCTTTTCAAGTTTTCTTGGTCTTTTAGGAAACAAGTGCCCATTTGGACCCTAATTGCCAATGTTGTGGCAATGGTGTAAATCAAGCACATAGGGGTCAAATTTAGAAAAAGAGTGTTTTGGGACCTAAGAGAGGTAAGAATGGTCTACCTAAGTCTATTATGATGTGTTCATGGTCTTAGAACAAATTTTAGAGTGGGTTTCCTAAAATTGTGGAAAGTTGTCAAAATTGTCAATGTTGTCATTGACAACATTGACAACAATTATGCAAGAAGAGTATTTTCGATGAAATGGTTATTATAACTATCTGAAACCATCAGATTAGGGATGGGGACAAGTATAAGAGGCCTCCCTTGACCTATAAGCAAGGTTGGTGAATATTATGAATATACAAGATTTTCTGTGTGTGCATTTTTAGAGCAATTTTAGTGAGTTTTCTTGTTTACAGTAGTTAGATGGATTAGATCTCAGTTTGCATTCACTGCTTAATGTAGGGTAGGTTAATTTTAGATTCTATGTGGAGTTATTTTGTGAATTTGTGGTGTTTATATTGGTTTAGTTAAATTCTTTGTATTTTACCCTGTCGCTGGTCTGAACTAGGCAGGTTGGACAAATGGGGTCTTAACTCAACTTGCCACTGTAGATTTTGTACAGGCTCTTGGAATGGGTGAGGAAACTCCATTTAAATTATGTGTATAGATGGAGGGGCCCAAGAAATTAGTTTTTTTTTTTTTGCAATGATTCCCTAGGTGAGCCTATTGTGCATGGCTAGGGACTGAGAAAAATTGCAAGTGATGCAAGGAGGGTTGAATGCATTGGTAGCTTCAACTAGAGCTTACAGAGGGATATAGTAATGTGTGGAAGACCCCCAATTTTAAGGAGAAGGTTGGAGGATTTTTTTTGTGGATTGAAAGAACACTTTTGTGTTCAGACTGTCAAAAAGCCATAAAACCCTAATTTTTAGGCATGATAGTAGGAAGGGTTGTACGGACAAATTGAGGATTGGAGACCTTGAAAATCTCAAATTTATTGATAAAGGGTGTTTGAATCCTTAACCCTTTTGGAGGGTTATGTGAGAAAATTTCAAGTTATCTTCAAATTAGCAAGAAAAAGGCCTAATTGGCTTGTAGCCCTATTTGGGGTGAGAAAGGTGCATTGTGAAGCACTCGATTGTTATGTGTTTGTGCATGGTGTATGCAGGGGTTCAAATTGAAATATTGGAGGTCTTGATGACCTATCCTTCGATGGAGCTAATTCCTAAGAGGAATTGAGATAATTCTTGGAGATTGAGGCTAGGAAAGACCTAGTTAGTTTATGTTGCAGAATGGAGTATTTGTGATCAGTACTATTGGTGTACACCAGGTGAAAGGTTAGGATCTTGTGTCAAGATTCTTAAGGAGAGTAGGGTCAAGAATAGAACCCTATTAGGTCACTGAATTGGCCTAAGGAGACCCTAGAGGAGGATAGGGTAGAGAGCAAGCCTAGGTGTGTTACATCATGTCATCTTATTGGTGAAGGCTGACCTGAAGAAAATTATAGATGATGATTTCATATGACCCATTCCTTATGCAAAATAGACATCTAATATTGTGCTGGTTACAAAATATTATGGTTAGATCCGTATATGCACAGATTTTAGATACTTGAACAAGGCTTGCCCCAAAGATGATTTTCCTCTACCAAATATCAATATGATAGTTGATTTGAAAACAAGACATGAAACATTATCTCTATTGGATGGTTTCTCAAGATATAATTAAATCAAGATAGCTCCTAAAGATCAACATAAAACTACATGCAATTTTTCTTGGGGAACATATTGTTGGAACGTGATGCCATCTGGTCTAAAAAATGCATACGCTACCTACCAAAGAGAAATGATAATGATCTTTCATGACATGATCCATAATACCATGGAATATTATGTGGATGACATATTGGCCAAATCAAAACTCAAAGAGACACATCTGCAAGTATTGGGACCTATTTTTGATAGGTTAGAAGAATACAACATTTGGCTAAACCCAAAGAAGTGTGCTTTTGGGGTCACATCTAGAAAACTTCTTGGATTTATAGTTTCATACATAGGCATTAAAGTGGAGCTTGAGAAATTAAAATTAATATTAGATATGCCTTCTCCAATGAATCTAAAACATCTCAGAGGACTTCAAGGAATTTTTCAATCTATCAGAAGATTTATAGCACAGTTGACAGATAAGTGTCATTCATTTCAATATCTATTGCATAAAGGAGTAACTTTTGTATGCACAGAGCAAAGTGAACATGATTTCCAAATTTTGAAAAATTATCTCTTGAGTTCTCTAGTTTTAGTTCCACCAAATCCTAGTAAACCACTTATGCTATACATTTCAATAATAGATTCAACACTAGGCGCTCTCCTAGTACAACATGATGATAAAGGAAATGAAAGAGCTATTTACTACATCAATCAAACTTTGGTTGGGTATGAGCTAAACTATTCTTCAATTGAGAAAGCATGTCTTGCATTTGTCTGCATCTCAAAATTTGAGACACTATATGCTAAGTTGCCAAACTAAGCTCGTAGCGCATATTGATCCATTGAAGTATCTATTAAGTAAAGCAACATTAAAATGAAGACTCGCCAAATGGTTGATGATTTTAAGAAATTTTTATATGGAGTATGTGGATTTAAAAGCTATATAAGGACAAGTCATTGTTGACTAACTAGTAGAAGCCCCTACTCTAGATCATCAACCTATTATCTATGAGTTCCTCAATGACAATTTTTACCATGGAAGCATAAACAATAGAATTTTGGAAATTATTCTTTGATGGATCATATACAAACCATGGCACAGGAACAAGAATAGTACTCATCACTCCGCAAAAGGATGCAATTCCTATATCTTTCCAACTCAATTTTCCATGTACCAATAACATAGTTGAATATAAATATCTAATCATCGGGTTAAAAATAACTATATAATGGAGGATAAAGAACCAGGGATTTTATGGTGATTCCCAATTGGTTATTAGTTAGGTCAATAATGATTACATGAAAAAGGATGAAAAACTTGTCCCATACAAACAAATGATGGATAAAATATACGCTTATTTTCACTACATTATAATTGAACAAGTTCCAAAGGTTCAAAACAAATCCATAGATACGATGACTACTATAGAATCTCTGATTGAGATGCCAAGCAATGAAACTAGATTCCACTTTCTAGTAGAACAATTCATGGTTCCAACCTATGAGGCTCCAATAATAGAATCAACATGTGTCCTTGTTGTTCCTGAGTTTGCCTAGTACAAAGAAGTGTATACTTACCTTTAAGAAAACACCCTCCCACCTAACCTTTCTAGAAACCAAAGGAAGTCTCTTATCTAAAAAGGGTTTATGTATACCTTTCTCGCTAATACTTTTAATAGAAAAAGACTAGATGGATGTCTTACTTCCACAGAATCCCAGAGAGCCTTATATGAGGTTCATGAAGGAGTTTGTAGGGCCCATTCGAGTGGTAATAGTTTAGCGAAGAAAATATTAAGGATGGGATACTATTGGCTGACACTAGAGGTAGATTATTATAAGCATGTACAAAGATGCAAAAAATGTCAGATACATGGAGATCTTATTCATGCACCATCTCATGAACTTTAACCCATTACTTCACCATGGCCTTTTTTAAGGTGGAGATTTGACCTAGTGGGTAAAATTACACCCATTTCCTCTGATATCCATAAATACATAATCATAGGGACAAAGTACTTTACTAAATAAGTGGAAGCTATTCCTCTGACATATATTATTGGTAAGACAATTTCCATGTTCTTCTTAAACTACATCATCTGTCAATATGAAATCCCTCAAACCATCATTACTGATCATGGTTCACTTTTTCAAAACAAGGATATTGATGATCTTTGTGAGAATTTTCAATGAAAAAAAAACTTCTCTTCATTTTACTATCCTTAGGGAAATGGCCAAGCTAAGGCAACCAACAAAACAATCTTAAAAATCTTTAAGAAAGTGGTCAATGAATATGGTTGAGACTGACGTTTGAAGCTTAGTCCTATAGTATGGGCATATAGATTAAGTATAAGAACACCTATAGGAGCAAATCCATTTTCCCTGGTATATGGATAAGAGGCGGTTCTACCCCTCAAAGTTGAATTGCCATCCCTTATAATATTATTGAAGAATTTCATATCAGATGAAGACTACAAAGTTGCTAGGTAAGTGAACTAGAGTTTCTAGATGAGAAACATCAGAATGCAATGAATCAATTACAAGGATATCAAAATCACCTCATAATAAATTATCACAAGAGACTCAGGCCACACACACTTAAGGTAGAAGACCTTATGCTTATGGAGAATCATAAGAATCAAGCAAAAAGAGTTAAACTAGGCAAGTTTGAACCTAACTGGTTAGGACCGTATGTGACAATCAAATCATGTTACAATGGGGCATATCAACTGGCTACACAAGAAGGAGATCAATTCCCAGTCTATATCAACATAATGCACCTGAAAAATTTCTATACCTGATATCCCATGATCAAGTGTACATATTTAAAGATCCTTAAAAAAATACAAAAAAATAAATATAAAAGTTACCTTGGTGAAAACCTAGAAAACAGGCACCTTGGCAACAATAAAAATTTAAAAAACTAAATAGAAATGCAATTTCCCTTTGGTGAAAATCTGGTAAATGAACTCTATTTGGTTGGTACCTTGGTAAAAACCTGGAAAATAGGTGCCAAGTGTTGAAATCCCCCTTCGCCATCAATGAACTCCAATGATTAGCTCACTCTTACTGAATGCCTATCACTGAGCATGCTAAGCAAGAAATCTAATAAGAGAAGTCTTCCTGAGAATCCCAAAAAAGAACAAAAAGTCATGAAAAAATCCATAAAAATTGCATAAAGTCCTGAGAAAATTCCTAAAAAGAGAAAAAGTCTTGAAAAAATCCAAAAACATCAGAAAATGTCCCAGAGAAACCAACCAACCAAAAAAAATCAAAACACATCAGAATCCTATAATAAAATCATCTCTATTAAGAAAAATAGAAAGTGACGATTAAACATCAAGTCTTAAATAAAAACAATGAGCTTCATAAATCAGCAATGGGCTCATAAGAATCATCTTTATCAACAATCTGATATTTTATCAATCAAAAAATCAATCAAAATCAATCTATCAATTGTCTTAGACCTTGATGGATACACTCAAAACTAGACAAATCGGTCGTATACAGGTAGTCTATTCCAGAAACCAGACACATCCACAATCAAACATCAAAACCAACCCAATCAAGGAATAATAAGGCTATTGACTAGGTTAGTCATATCACTCTATTGTCAATTTACTTTTTTTGATTTTGTTCTTATGCTCCTTAAGGATACCATTGAGTGGCGAGGGTGGCTATGATGGATAATAATATTATTTTCTTTGTTTGTTGTTTTTTCACTGTTTCAATTCAATTTTGGGGAAAGGATGATTCAGGATAAATGCGATAGGAGCTATTACGCATTTGAAAGCCACACAATTCCATGATATGAGCTAATCCCTATAAGAGAATTGAAAATTCCTTATCTTTTATCTACTTGTTATCAGAGGTAATAGCGGTATCCAGATGGTCAATATCTGGGTGCATATGTATCTCATTCTATTCAAATAATGTGCAATGATAAATAAATGTTCAAAAAAAAAACCTGGAAAAGACTTGGTTACATTAATCATGTTGATCACAATGAACTTATTTTTATTGCTAATTTCTTACTAATTTCCTTCTAACTAACACATGCATGTACTTAGATACATTGTGCATTTTAGGTTTGCATTCATTTATTGCATAAGAAAACAAAACAAAACATGTACATACATCATACATGGTATATCATAGAGTCAGTGCATTATAAAAATCATATAGTTAATGCATCCATCATATCATAAAAATCATATAGAAATCCATCCATGAATAAGGCATCATGCATCCATACGTTAGCATAATTGGAAAGTAAACATCATACATCAAGGAATCTGCATAATTAAAATCATATAGAGTGCATATAATCATAATCATCATCATTAGATAAGAGAAAGCATGTAGAAATAAGTTGCATATCATATAGAAGCATATCATAAGTCAAAAAATGCATACGCGCCACCCAAAAAAAATTAATCTCATATATCATGTGTCTAAGTACAATGGGAGCTTGCAAGTTTGTCAAAAAATCAATAAAATGTCTACAATATTGATACAAAATGACATAATGATACAATAAGAGAATGTCAAAAATTGTTACCCCCATCCTCGCCTCCAAGCTGATGAGGGGGTGGCATCTGAGATCCTATCCCATACCATTATGTAGGATACAGATGAGCTTAGAGCAGGTGAGTTGCTACACCACTACCCTATGACCGTTGTAATCTACTTAATATTTGAGAGGCAATATAACTAGGCACATGCTGAGCAGAAGGAATGACATCCTCATAATGTCGGCTCCAATACTCTATCTCTCTCTGGGCCTCCCAATCTGATATCCATAATGGATCCATAGAATCTTTGAGGGATATATCCTAAACACTCTCTAGATAGGCTCTCACGTTTGTGCGAGCCTGTCTCTCCCTCTCCTTTGTTGTTGTCACCCATAACTCTGTTGCCGCTAGTCTACAGGTAAGATCCCCAACCTCTTGATTCAATCACTGAACCTCTGATAAGTCCTCCTCCTTGCCTCCCATCACCACATCAATATCAACCTCCTCTCCAATACCCCTTAGTCCCTTCATTAACCACTACCCAGGATTCCTCCTCCTCATTGTCACTGCTATTGTCACTATTGCTGCTACTACTCGATCCTGAAGAGCTAGATAATACCTCCTCCACTTCTACAATATCCTCATCTCTCATATCCCCTCTCTCCTCCTCTCTCTCTTCAAGAATGTCCCCAATCCATCTCTACACCCTCCTCATAAGCTTTGGATCCTTCTCCTCCTGCTCCGTCTCCTCCTCCTCTAGGATTAATCCTAGTCCAACCTGACCAGTCCCCCTCATAGAAGGTCTGCCTCCTCTAGTCCTGACTCCCCCACCATCCCTCCTAGGATTAGGATAATCTCTATCCCCTCTCCCTCTCCCTCTCCCTCTCCCTATATCTCCTCCTCTCCCCCTCCCTCAATCCCCTCCTATGGTCCTCCCTCCATCTCCCCTTCCTCGACCTCTATCTCCAAGTTTGCTCCCTTTGTCACCACCTCTCTATTGAGGCCTCCTCATGATAACCCCAGTCATGGGTTGGGTGACATGTATCAAAGCTACTAGCCAATGCTATGTCCACAAGGTATCATATTGTGGAGTGGTGCCTGCAAAACAAGAAGATTAAACATTAGTACCACATGGATTACAAATTTAAAAGATGCAGATAAAGAGGGTTTTATCTATCATAAAGGAAATAACTAAAAAGCGGAAGTATACATGCATCCAAAATGGCAGATCGCCATGTCCACTAAATAGGATGTAAACCCTTGAACTTGGTCCTTGCAGTATGAATTGGGACCACAACTCCTCAAACAACAATATCCCTAGATCTCCTCATAAAGTAAGTGTAGGAATCACTGACGTCTTGTTTCTCTCCAAACTACCACAACACCCTATCGGTGTTGTGCAAGTCAATGATATGGGTGTGCTCTGTCACACACCCCATCAAGTATCTCCTCTATCAGAAGAAGGGAAGGTGCACGTCCTCATCATCCCACATGGGATAGGATTTGTATGGCCTCCAAATGAATAAGGAAACATATCTAGCTGTTGTCTCCAATAAATAGTATGACCCATGTGGGATTGTATCAAAACCCCCTCGTACAAGAAAACATAAGGTCTCCCTGCTGGAAGATCTTGAACCACCACAGGTCTGGAAACAACTATGTGCTCCCACGCCTAGATCTGGAGGAGAGTCACACTGCAACAAATTGAATTATGATTCTAGTAAGCCACATAAAAGATGTTATAGTACATGTGTGCCAACATACTGGGTGCCACTCATAAATAGTATGGTCTCTCACCATATTCCTAAGGAATTCTTCCCATCCAACTGAGAAGTCATGTTGCCTCTGATCGACACATAACACCCCACAAATTACACTACCTATAAAAGTGCTGAATATTTTTAGTCCCTGGACAAATCTAGTCCAGGGGATATCATAGGGATCTGACATCCCTAGCTGGTCCTCAGGAAACCCAGACATCTTGCACAATGCAGTGATGCCAGGTTGGCGGGTAAACTCCACTAAGGCTCCCTGAATAGGTATCTGAAGGATGCGATACATATTCTCATGAGTGACTATGCACTCTCTAGTGGGAAGATGAAAGGTGCATGAATCTAAGTGCAATATTTTGAGTAAGGCAGATATTAGACCCCTATTGGTCGTGATCTCGGGCATGTAAATAATCTAGTATAAACCTAACTATCTCAATACCTGACGCTCATCCTCAACCATTTGGAAGTGATATACCAAACTTGGTGGTCTAGACTCCCGACATAAAAAAAATCATATAAAATCTATAAAGAAAAGTAAGAGCACCATGTCAGTACCACGATCGAGAAAATCAATTAAGACATGGGCTAAAAATGATGTTTTCTAAGAAATAGGTCAATTGTGGTACTCTTATGTCAAATGCGAAACACTTAAATTTGATTTCAAAATTGAATTAGCAATTGTGAAATGCAATCATTAAATGTGGTATTAAAAGGATCAATCACGAAACACTTATCAATTGTGAAAGGGAAATGGAAATTGTGAAAGACAATTTGCAATTGAGGCAAAACTGGGCTCAATTGTGGTAGCTTTATAATTTTTTTCCTAACTAATAAAATTTAAATGCATTAATGACCTGTAATTAATGAGGTAGGGTCTCAATACTCAATGCCCCACCTGCACCATCTGGATGACCAAAAGTATGAACTCTGTTGGACAAGTGAGTCACTCTAACAAGGCCTACCATCGCTTGAAAGAAGCTGGAAAATCAAAGGAAATAGGAGACTTTTCTTACCAGGATATCGTGAGCTCCTCTATGCAAAATGACAAATGAGAGGACCCAAGTGATATTTATAACTGACCAAGAGAAACCCTAATTATCCTAGGAACCCTATTTTATTGTCCTAGGCCCTAAAATATTTTATGGATGATATATTGAGCATTTTGAACTCTTTTGACGAACCATTTTATGTTATCAACAAATTGACGCTCCTGTCACACCTATTCACTCAATTTGTTAAGGGGACATAAATCCACCTAGTATCACCATGAAAACTTGGGGAAGGATCAAAATCTGAAAATTCTTTGACACAATGTGACAAGCCACATGTATCAAAGAGGGGCAAATGTAGACACCCAAAAATGGACAGACTTGTGAGTTCACATTTAACTACTAATTATTCCTGTATTAGTTAAATGGTTCTTTAATTATTTAATTAATCATCTTAATTATGCTATGTCCTAATCTTTTCATCACTTAATCATTTCTTAATAGTAATTAAATAATCAATCTTATTTAATTAATTTCACCTTAATTAATTGGTCTTTATCAGTCAATTAACTTCAATTTCTGAATTCCCATAGTTTAAATAATTATCAATAATGATTTAAATTAGCTAATTATTTCTTCTCATTTAAATTAATAACCCAAAATTAATTTTATTTTATTTTCTGACTAATTTCTATTTAATTTCATTTAAGTTAGATTTAATTCCGCTTTCTTTTAAATTGAATTTTTAAATTAGTTTTAATTCTAAAAACTTCCAAAAATAAGAGAAAAACAATTTTGTGAGGAATTGAAAATTCTGAAAATTAAAAAGACTTTTAAATCAATTAAATAATTTAATTATCCTCAAAATTGGAAAATTGAAAATCATTCTTTTAATAAAAAAATCAATTACTTTTTGGAAACTGATTTTCTCCAATTTAATTTATATTATCCTCTTTCTTCTTCTCCTAAAAAATAGGAATTTCTTCATCTTCACTCCATCTCTAATTATCTCGTCCGTTCAATCTGCTTTCACAGGATCAATCTCAACCGTTGATCAGTCTAAAATCTCTATATACACCTTCTTCTTTTTCATTTGAAACGACCCCAATTTTGAATATTTTGAGAGCACAATCTTTAATGCAGGTTTTGGAGCTAATTGCGATCAATATACATCAATCATTTTTTCATATTTATTGAATCTTCCAAGTCAAAGCGTTGTCAGTATCAACTCTGAACACCATTCAAACAACCTTTCAAGAGAAGAAGAGAGAAGCAACATAGGCTTGAATTATCTATTGGTTTGCACTTAATTGCTTATTTTATTTCCAATAGATTAGATTTCATTTCTGCTGTTTGTTGGGATTTATGTTGATTAGTAGTTCATTCTTTGATTAATACAGTGCTATCAATCCTCTATTTTAGCTTGTGCAAAGTTTATCCCATATAGAGCCTAACTAAACTAGATTGACCTAAATTTAGACTCACTAAGTGAACTTAAGATAGAGCATGAATTTCCAAACATGTGCATGATTATGCATAATAATTTACATGAGAATATTCTTGAGCATGTGCATAATTAAGTAATACAACAAATATGCATGCTCTAACACCCCCGTTAAGTGAAACTTAGGGAGACAAAAAAATCTAAGCACAAAATGCATAAATGGACGGGCTTCCACAACTAGGCTTGATTAGGGACCCATTTAATAAGAAATAAAACTCACACCAATGAAGTATCTCTAAAAAAATAAAAGGAGAAAAACCACATGGGAAAAAACCCCTCTCCGAAAGCGAGAGATGCAATGAAAAAAGAAAATAAAAAAAGGTACTATATGTGACTAAGATGAAGGAATCGAAGTGTCCCTCAAAGTACTGAATTGGTCACATAAGTACAATGACTAGATCCCATCACAATAAAGAGAAGATGGGGATAAGAATCCCCCCAATGAAGAAATATCACTTGTGCCAATGATGTATGTCTAAATACATAACACGATCCATTTCCTACAAACAATGATTTTCCCATTAGGAAGAAATAAATCCACTAGAGATAGGAGAAGCCACTCGCATAAAATGAAAGGTGTGGGAATCAAAATCCAAACTATATGTGGAAATAGAAACTTCTCAAATGTTTCTATGTCCATGATAGATGATAGTGCCACAAACCAATCAGGTACATGCCCAATCAATGTAGGAGGTAACAAATCAAGTCTCTGCAAAATATTATGAAGTATGTGATCCATGAGAGATAAAGATATGTCAAAACATTGATGTGACTATTAAAAAGAGGAGATGAATATTCTTAAAACAATCCTCCAAATCTACAACATGGGACCCCACAAACAAGGATGACATGTTTGCAAGATATGAATCCCAAATAGTTGTGCATAGAAGAACAATGCCTTGTTGCACTTATATAATTTTTAAATGCAAGCACCCATGAAAAGACCTTTTAGCCCTCCTTAATGGGATGTCCCAGGTCCTCTTGAATGCCTTCATAATTATTGGATGTCCCCTTTTTCCCTTATGATGTTTGTATCCCTATTTTCTATCTGTTTCCACTTATGTTTTCCCTTTCCCTGAGATCCCAAGCACAAAATCCCATGGCGAAACCATCTGAGGGTAGGCCAAGGTCAGCCTATCCCCTTAGGGGTAGGCTGAATTGGACATAGACCCTAGGGTGAGGCCAAGGTTGGCCTCCCCTAAGGTGGAAAGCCTCAGGATCCCAGACCCTTATCGGGGTTCCAAATTCTTTTCCCACCTTGTGCAGTCGACCCTTTTCAATTTTGGTCACAAAATTGGTATAAAAAGAGGCCTACTAACTTCATTTAAAAAAAAATAGTTCAAAGTAATCCATAATTATAGGTAATCAATTGAGAAAGAAATTTCATGTTCTTACAAGCATTCAAGGCATCCATTAGAGATCAAGCCTTCAAGCATACAAGTGTTCAAGAAATTGAAGGATTTTTTCAAGGCATTCAAGATTTGTATAATTCATGTATTATTTCCCCTAGATCTAGTTTATTTCTTCAAGAAGATAGTTGAGTTCACCATCAAGGAGGGAAGATCCACATTCATACCTTCAAGAATCTAGATCTTTATCAAAGGCAAATTACAAGCATACACATACATGAGGTTTTGATTTGCATTGATTTCCTTCTAGGTTTTTGGTGTTGAGTCAAGGCTATTGCATTAACATAATTGATTTCATATTAAACAAAATTGCATACATATTGATATGATATGCTTCATAGTTAGATCTATTTCTACTACTTATTAGCATTCTCTTATATTGTCTCAATTTTAAGGTTAAGGTTAATTCCTAAACTGGGGCTTGACCAAGGAAAGCCCCTCTCCAACCATCTCCAAAAACAAAAACCATTTTTTTCTCTTGCAGATTATGGTATAAAAACTTGCAAATTCAAATTCAAAGCCATTGAAAATAGGATATTGTCACAGATCCAGATTTTGGGAAATCTTTGAGAGTAGGTGGAAGTCAACCTTGACCTAGTCCTGGGTGGATTTTTTGCATGTCACCATCCCCCCTCCAGGTTTTAATAGCCCCTCTAGGTCTGCATAGTCCTAAGGCTCCCATTATAGTGCGTGAATGACTCTTTAATGAGATATTCTCTAGTAGTAAGGCTCGTAGCTCTTTTAGCTCATGCTCCAGGTCTTCAATTTGCTCACATTTTTCACAAACACAATATGAAATATTTTCTTCTTTGAATCCCTTTACAGATTAATAAACAATCCTAAAGGAATGATTCTCTTTCAGATCTCTTCTTGTATTACTAACAATCTAGAAAGCTTGGTCCCTCCAGTCTTATCTCTTTTCGATCCCTTAAGGATACACACATCATTGTGCTTGGATATCCTTTTAAGGTTTTGATCTTTTGGAAATACAGTTTCCTGAGGGTGAATGCTAGATGGGTTGACTAGAAAGCACACAAACTTGCTAGACTGTTCAACGCCATTTTTTTTTGCAACTTGCCTTTTGGTGTAATTCACAGTAAGACACACACATCTTACAAGGCGAGTTAATCACACTCCTTTTTGTTTTTATTAGTGATATCTCTCTTGTTATGATTTTTTAGTTAAAAAATACTCAAGTCTATTGGGGGTTTCATAGATTCCTTGTCTCCTTATTTTTAATGAAGTTATCTTATGCATTTTTATCTACTTTACCAAGAGTTTGAGTTAGGATCATACTCTCGCTAAAGTGGGGGCTAAATGTATCATCTTAAAATGGAAGCACCCATGTTGATACATGTTTACCCCTCCTTAGTAGGATGTTTTGGACCTAATTTAAATGTCTTTATGGACTTATGAATGTACCTTTTCTTTTATGCTAGATCAGGCCCTATTTTCTGCTCTTTCCCATTGTTCTTTTCTCTGTCCTGAGATGCCAGAGCATCCCTTGATGGACTGACCCATCAGGGGATAGTATGAGGTCAGTCTAGCCCTTTAGGATTAGGCCAAAGTTGTCCTAGCCCTTGGGGTGAGGCTGAGGTTAGCCTCCCCCCAAGGTTGGGTACCTTAGGATTATAGACCCTTCTTAGGTTTTCAATTTATTCTCCCGCCTTGTGTAGTCGACCCTTTTTTTCTTTCTTTTTTAATCTGTAAAAGGCCAAGGTCGAATATTTTATTAATTTGAAAAAATTAGTACAAAAATATCCAGTCAATGTGGGCACTGGTAGGAAAGAATGGAGAAGAAAACCTCCAGTCTAGCCCGGGACCTAAGTCTAGATTATAAAAGTATACAGAAACAGATATGAGGGCATTCCCTCATTTACAAGAAATGATGAAGGCATACCTTCATTTACAGAATTTCAGATTATTTAGAATAAATAAAAAATATAGAAATCTCATTCTTGGAAATATAATGCTTGCTCGATCATGTAGGCATAATCCCAAGAGATAGTATCTAGTAAGGTGTAGGATATCTGTATCCTAGTTCAGTTTTGCTGTTCCTAAAAATATCAGAAAAGGAAGACAAAAAAATAAGAACTGCAATACCCTTTCTAAACTTGCTGAGTTGGTCATCCTTAATAGAATAGGAAAGGCTTAAGAAGGTTAATAAAACACTTTTGATCTCAAAATTTAGGCACTCATACTAAAGAGAACTATTTCAATTAGGATAAGTCGCTAAGTCAATCTTATTTTCATTTGGGCGGTTATGTGAGTTTTGTATAAGTGTATAAAGTGTAGATTGGTAAAGATCATAAAGTTAATATGGATATTAATATTTAGATATATATGTTTTTAAGTATGTATAAATATATGTTTGTAAATATATATATATAAGTAGGTCTATATTTATATAAATGATTTAGTGCCCAAATGATAAGAAAATGTGATGGTGTATGTGTGTGCGTAATATCTGATTTGTATAAGAAGTTTAGCAAGCTAGATAAATATGATAGGTCAATTAGTGTTTGTGATAGGGGTGAGGTAGGTTCAAAGAGGAAGGAGTATTATCTAATGTTGCAACATCATGATAATTAATTAAGACTACTAAGGTGTGTGAGGCTATACAACTTTAAGTGTTTAAAAGGAATGCTTAAATGCAGGTATGAATGAATTATATATATTTTTCTATCCATTTATGCATATATATGTAGATGTATACGCCTATGAATATAGTCTGTATGTATTAATTAGGGTTTAATCTATGATTCTTCTCTAATCTACTAAAATTAAGAAGCATACATCATGAAAGTAAACCTGGAGGGTGATTTAATTCAAATATAGAATCAGGGTATAAAACTGGAAATTCAAATGAAAAATTGGTACTGAGATCCAATAAAAATAGAAATCTTATTTTATTTTTTACATTTCAAAGATCTAATATAATATCTTTATTGCTAATGTTACGGTGTCTTGGAGGACTAAGTGGCTCAATACAACATCTTAGTTCATCATCATTTTCCCAAGCACTGACTTGATCCTCAATAATATAGCTCCCAATCCAATTTGGAGCTTCTGAGGCACAAACATGATAGAAGCAAAGCAAGAAGTTAAGGTTCCTCCTTACAATGGGTGCCTAGCTAACTAGATATTCTATGTCTTCAGTTACCAAAATGGGATAGGTAGGAATTGCTCTTCCCCCAATAATAGGGGTATCATAGAATCATGGTTTAGGGATAGTAAGATCGCTTCTGATGTTGGATAGAGATTTATCCTGATCCCCTAAATATATGTTTTTGAACAGCCTTCGATAAAGAGTTCCTATCCGAAGTTTATCAGTATCCACTTGAAAGGAAGCCGCTAAGAATAGGGCAGGGATTTCAGAATTCACTCTATATTTATCCAAGTTAAAGATGATGTCTCTGCCCAGGAGTCTATAGACCGCTCGGATAACCATAAAGTGTGAGGATAGAAGGATATTTTCTAATCTTTTCCTTGTGATAGGTCCTTCGAAGGAAATTTGCACCTTGGGGCCTCTCAACTTAATGGGAGTCGTCATATTTGAAAAATTTAGTTAAGAGGTAACATCAAAGTGTGGGCCAAATGTGCAGAGGGAGGGGATTAAATAGGAAAGGTAGCAAAGGAGGGATAGCCCTGGAATGAGAAACTGTTGTTGGTGTACGTGAGATGAGGAGTTGCACTCAATATGGGGAGAGAATCTAGGATAAATTTAAAAGAGAAAAAGACAAAAGGGGAAATGTCAACCGATTATGGAAAGAGAATCGCTAATACTAGAATTTAATTTACTATCCTATCTTATGCAAAACAAAAACAGAGTTGGGTAACTGAAAAAGTTGAGATGGAGCCACCTAATGGGATCTATGAGAAAGACAATATATGTGTATATAACTATAGCTATATTTCTATATATGAATGTATATTTATATATTAATATATATATAGATGTGTATATATATATGTATATATATCTATATATATACATATATATCTATACATATATACATACATATATATATATATATATATATATACATACATACATATATATACACACACACACACACACACACACACATATATATATA
>MU228014.1:1219195-1313863 GCA_018584345.1 Thuja plicata
TATATATGTATATATATATACATATATACATATATATATATATATGTATATATACATATATATGTATATATATATGTATGTATATATATACACACACACACATATTTATAAGTATGCGAATATATATAGATATGTGTATATATGAATGTTCAAATTAAGGAATCAGTAAATTTATACATATATATAATATATGTGTGCATATAAGTATATATATATATATACATAAAATGTATATATATATATGTGTGTGTGTACACACACACACGTATATACATATATATACATACACACACACACATATATATATATATATGTATATGTGTATATATATATATAAGTATATATATATATACATAAAATGTATACATATAAGTATATATATATGTGTGTGTGTACACACACACACATATATACATACACACACACACACATATATATATTGTGTATATGTATAGAAAAGAGAGAAGAATAATGATTTTGCAAGAATCTAACATAGATTTCTTATCAACCAAGGAATATACTTAAACATCTAATATTATCTAATCTAATTATATCTCTTCATACCACAGCACCATCTGCAACTACCCAACTTATTTTATAAACCATATAGTATGAGCTACTTTTAATTATATCGAGAGTTTTGCACTAGTAAAATTCAAAAAACATTCAAAGTTCTAGCAAAAGTAACTATAATATTTTAAGTTGTTCTAGGGTGATATCTCACTGAAAAGAAAAAAACTTATGACTTCCTCCTCATCGGCATATGAAAGAATAGTTCTTCTTCATCGGATTCTTCAACGCCCAAGTCAAACCTTCTTTTGCCTTGAATTGATTTGAAATCTTTAGTAGATTTCATGAGAATAGCAGGCGGGAACATTTGAATGTCCTCAAGAGTTATGGACCCAAAATCAGCTTCAACCTGAAACCCTTCTGCATCCAAGTATTCTTTCACCCATTTTACATATTCTCTCAGTTTCACCCGAATCCATTTCAGGAGGAAGTCGACATTCCTTTAGATGATGTCCATTCTGTTATAGAAAACCTTCTTATCTTTAAAGACCAAAATCAACCTTCTCACACATAGGGCACTATTAGCCAGCGAACCCATAGGGTTCGCATAGTAGTCTTCCGGGAAGGGAATCATTAGATCATTATTAATATTGTTAATAGCAAGAAGGATACCATTACAATATTTATCGATGAAGAGTTGAATGCACATAGAGATTACTTCACCTTTGGGCATTTTCAGGGTGAGGAGGATGGTCGCAAAGGTGCCAATAATGTTGCAATTCACCCTATACACATATTCATAGTTGAAGGCCTCCTCCCCCATGATTTGCTCCATGGCTCTTTTACCAAAATCATCTATCTCCAATAAATTATCCCGCCTTTCTGGTTTGATGGAACCTCTAAAGGCCCGAAGATATTTTTCCCCAGCGCAAATGAGTTTGATATTTGACTCCATTCCACTTTCTAAGCAGAGGCTGCACTGAGATTAAAGAAGCACTACAATCTTCGAAATGAAGAATGAGTAAATAAATCATGTTTAAGTCTTTGAAACCCTATTTTTATCTCTCATTGGGGGTTGCTATGGCACAATAAATTTTAATAGCTTGAGTTATTAATTTTCTTATCTGTAATAGTCAGATGAGGTTGAGTCATGTTGCGCAGGATGACATATGTAAATCATTACACCAAAGGAAAGTGCTTTTGATGTGATGTGTTTCCATCCTCTAGTAGTATATGATGATTTAGGAGATGCTATCAAATGTTTATAAATATTGTTTAAATGCTATATATTTTCTACTAATGTACCTCTAAAGATGTGATAACAGATTTGGCCTACTTTAGTATTAATTGTAGTTCTTTGAGATCAGTCAGTCCTTGATGTGAAGGCTGTCTAAAAAGTAAGCCTGTCTAATCGAAGGATGACAATACTCTATTTAAATTATAACCTGAGAGGAGTTAGAAGACTTGTATTTTGGAGATGATATAAGTAAGAGTGAATTTATGAATGAATATATTAGATACCATTGAAAATGATTATAGTGCTATATAAGATGAATATATTAATGCATATAGAAATTAGTATAAGTTTCTATCTGAATATATTTATATGTATATATGTATCTGAGTGTAAATATGTGTAAATAAGTGGATTTATAGATATTAGTGTCAGTTTTGATGTAAATATTTATATATGTATATGTCCTTATATATCTAGCATTTTTGAAAGTGTGTGTGTTAATGTTAGTGTGTGTGTATATATATATATATATATATGTTAATGTACATAAACCTGTGAATATTTCTATGTATCTATAAATGGGAGAGCTGTATATATTTATATAAATGTATGTCTATATAGGAATTTATATGGTACTGACTTGATAGGGGCTAGGAGTCCTGAGTTTGCGGGCAAGTTTGGGTCTTAAAAACAAAATGTAATGCTTCATATATATGTATGCGAATAACTGTGTATTTTTAAATGAAAATATGTATATTTTAAGTGTTTGGATATGTGTATATATAAGTATAAGTATGTGTGTACAATCCTATATATTAATGTGTAGTAGTTTTTGTATGTGTTTATAGTAATCTTGATGTCTATATGTGCCCTTGAATATCTATGGGGATGTAAGAGTGTATATACACCTGTATTTGGCTAGGATTATGGGTATTTATGAGTTATCTAGATGTTTTATCTAGGTTTATGAACATAATGTTTTAGTGTGGGAATGAGTTGATAAAAGTGATAGTACTAGTGAATGTTAGAGGGAAAAAATGAGAGTCAGTGTATGTATAAAATATGAACGTATATACATCCCTACATACATACATACTTACATACATATGTTCATACATATGTACAAACTTTATGTGTACATACCCACCTACCTACATACATACATACATATGTACATGTTTACATGTATACCTGCATATTTGTTTACATATATAAGGTATAGTTATGCCCAATCTTAATTTCAAGCATGGTGTTCTCGTAGAAGGATGGTGCATGTACTTCTGCCACTCTTAATCTAAGGTAAGGTGATGCCATCTACTCCTAAGTTGGCTAATTGGTCTTCTCTCACATTGCCTTCATGATATATGTGATTCATAGTTGTATTCTTTAATGATTGGCTTAAGGATAGAGCCTGTGAGAGTAGGGAGTTTAATCTCCAGTTTGGGGTGTTGCCTTTCCTAAAGGCATTTATAATGATTGTTGAGTCCCCCTCAATTTCTAAATGTTCAATCCCTAAGTTTCTGCATAGTTGGAGGCCTTTCAAAAGAGTTCTCATTTTTGCCTAATTGTTAGTGTCATATCCAATGGGTGCAGCCAAAGTTGCAATTTCTGAGCCCTTGCTGTCAGGATGAACCATCGAAGTTGAGTTTGAACCATCCATCTAAAGGTGAAGACCATTTACATTCTCTACGTTTTAGGTCCTTCTCAGGGTTGTCTTTACCAATAAAAGGTGGTAGTTCCAGACCTATCCATTTTCCATGCATCTTTTCATCCCAATGGCTCATGGAGAGATCAGTCTTCTGTAGTTTGATGATTTTGGAGTTGATAGTTTCTATGATGGCTGCTTCTATTTTTTTGATAATTTGTTTGTGATCCAATTTCTCATCCTTAAAGATTCTCATGTTCCTCTATTTTCATATTTCCAAAATGAGAATAGAGGGAGCTACAATCCATAGATTTGCATAAATACTACCTTTCTTAATAGTAGGCCATCCTTGGAGCATTTCCAAGAGGGAATTGGCAAAGGTAGAGAGCCATCCTAAATTGTTAGAGCCATTTCTAGTAGTGATTAGTGTATGGGAAGTTAAGGAATAAGTGATCTGTGTCTTCTTCCTATTTTTCACAAAGGTAGCATCTACTAGGACCTGAGAATCCCATTCTTTTGAATCTTTCAGCCATAAGGAGTCTATAACTAAGGGCGAGCCAAGAGAAAAAGCCTACTTTGGGGAGACAATTTTTGTTCCAGCAGAGGTTGATTGGGATGTCAGTTTTAGGTCTTTTGTAATGTTTGTTGATAAGGTTTATCCATCTCTTCTGTTGTATTATCTAGTTTTCAAGCCATCCCATACCAGCCTATCCTTGCCATGATTAATAATTTTCTTATGCTTTTTAAGTATCTCTATAAGGGACTTATGCTCTTCAGGTAAGATACCTATCTTTTCGAAAGATTTCCATATCCATTCATCCCCATTGAAGGAGATATAATTTCTAAGATAGGGACCCATCCTAGCTTCAAGATGAATTTTAAGATCTTAATTGTTTAATTATTTTTCCAAGATGTCATATCCACCCCAGGAGTCTGACCAGAGAAGGGCGTCCTCACCATTGCCAAGGTTCCAAGTTAGCTTCTTCATAATAATGTGTCGACAATCCAACATAAATTTCTAGATCCTAGAACCTTTAGGGGTTTTTTTTCTTTGAAAATGTTGATGGGGGAGTTGTCAGATAGATATTTTGATGTCAATATCTTAGCCCATTTGGAATTTGGGTTCCTATACATTCTCCAAATAAGCTTGGCCCCCAAGGCTTTCCCTTGGTCTACAGTGTTTTTTAAGCCAGCACCCCCCTCATCCTTTGGATGACAGACATTGTCCCAAGAGATCAAGAGGATCTTGTTCTTCTCCCCACTACCTTTCCAGAAAAAGGCCCTAAGGTGTTTGTGTAATTCTTTTTGTTTGTTTACTAGGAGATGAATACATGACAGTTGGTAGGTTGGCATAGCTACCAACACAGATCAGACCATAGTTTCTCTCCCAGCAGAAGAGAGCCATCTTCCTTTCCAAGTTAGCATTTTTCTTTTGATTTTGTCTATAGTAGGGTTCCATAATGCTGCAGATTTGCAACCTTTTTCTAGGGGTAGGCTCAAGTATTTACATGGAACCACACCTTTCTTAAAGTTAAGTATGTGGCATATATCAACTTCTGTTGAGATATCTGTGTTAAAGAAGAAGACTTCTGATTTATTCTGGTTGATTTATTGACCAGAAGCCCGAGAGTAGGTTTCTAGGATGTTCACAAAGAATCTTACCTCTTTTCTGCTACTTTCTCCATACAACATTGTATCATCTACAAATTGCTGGTGGGTAGTAGGTTCTAAATAATTTGTAATATCTATTCCTTTTATTGAACCTGCCTCTTTGGCCATTGTAATAGAGTGTCCTAATGCTTCAGCCACGATTATAAATAAAAAAGGGGAAATTGGGTCACCCTACCTTAAGCCTCTAGAGATGCTAAAAAAACCTTCTGAAGTCCCATTGATTAGGATCGAGATCATTGGAGTGGAAATGCATTCAAAAACTAGGTTGATCTAGCATTTGGCAAACCCAAAAGCCTCCAGGAACTTACAAAGAAATTTCCAGTCAACCTTATCATAAGCCTTTTGAATGTCCAACTTAATGAGCATACTGGGATTTTTTCTCATTTGGACTAAGTGAATGGCTTCATTGGCTATGATAACTCCATTAAAAATAGATCTTCCTGGGACAAAGCCAGTTTATTCCTCATTGATGATTAGAGGAAGGAGTTTATAGAGTCTAAGGGAAAGGGTCTTAGTGAGTAGTTTGTATAACATGTTGCATAGAGAAATTGGTCTAAAGTCATTTGGGATTTTAGGTTTTTCTTTTTTGGGGATGAGAGCGATGAAGGTATTGTTAAATTCTCTAAGTATTTGTCCTGAGTTTTTGACCCCCTCCAGGGCCTCCGTGATATCTTTCCCCAGAAAGTTCCAACATTTCTGAAAGAAGATGGCTAAGAATCCATTCAGGACAGGGGATTTATCCAGATTCATTTTCCAAAGAGCTGCTTTGACCTCCTCAAGTGAAAATTTTTCCATCAACATTTTGTTATGTTGTTTAGTTATGATTTTAGGAATATTTTTAAGGAGTTCTGATTGATTATACAGATCAGAACTCTCGAAGTTGTTAAGGATGTTATTAAAATATTGAACTGTTTCACTTGCGATCATTTTGGGGTCTTCTATCTTCTGACCTGATGCATTAATAATGCTTGATATTCTATTAATGCATCTTCTTTGTTTTGTACTGTTGTGAAAATTTTTTGTGTTTCTGTCACCAACATCTAGCCAAGACTCTCTTGATTTCTGTTTCCAGAAAATTTCTTCTTTGGCAAGTACATCCTCATATTTAGAAAGGACTACTTTTTCTTTGAGGTAGAGCTCCTCATCCATGCCTGATTGGATGACCTAAGAGTTAATCTCTTTAAGTACTTCTTCAAGATGGAGTTTTGACTCAAAGATGTTGCCAAATTTATCAGAGTTCCAATCAAGCAGTTTACGCTTGATGAATTTTAGTTTATTGACTATGATGTAGAGATTTTATCCTTTCAGATTATGTTCTAACCACCATTTTTCAATTAGATTCAAGATATTAGGATCTCTAAGCCAAACTTTTTCAAATTTGAAGGGGCATTTCTTAGGTTTAGATTCCATGAGGATACTAAGCTATACCAGGAAGTGGTCCAAGCCTGAAATAGGTAGAATATTAGCTAAGAAGGTAAGGTTGGAGTTGGAAAGGCTTTCCTTAAGGAAGAATCTATCCAATTTTTCTGCTATATTGCTAAAGCCCTACCTTCTATTATTCTAGGTAAAGGAGTTATCCTCATTTGGAATCTCAAGGAGAGATAGTCTCTCTTTCCAGACTTCCAGTTGATGAAATCATAGGCAGACCTTGAAAGTGAGCCGATTCCACCTTTCTTATCTGTAATTTTGGTGATTATATTAAAGTCTCCTCCAATGAAACATAGTTCATTCGGAAGAAGATTGAGAAAAGTATTGATTTCATTCCATACTATTAATTTGTCTCTATTTTGGGTAGGGCCATATACATCAATAATTTTAAAAGTTAGATTGTATCTAAAATTCTTAACTTTAGCACACATCCAAGAGTTTATATTCTCTAAAATGTTAATTGAGAGGCACCGAGAGTCCTAGATGATAGCCAAGCCACCTGAGGCTCCAGTAGCAGGGGAGTCCACTAGATCTCTAAATCCTAACCTATTTTTGAAAATCATCATATTTGTCTTGTCCATTTTAGTTTCCTGAATTAAAATGATGTTAGATTGAGAATTTTTGATGCAGTGAAGAATAAGTTATTTCTTGTTAGGGGCATTCATGCCCCTAACATTCCATGTAAGGATATGCATGGCTGCCTGGGAAGGAACTTCCCCTTCCCTGCATTCATAAGTGATGCTATTTTCATTTATCCTATTGCTTCACCATCCAGAGTTCTTAGCTCAGAGTTTGGTTTTCTACCCCTTTTCATGGCAATCTTAGCATAATCAGGGGAACATCAGCTATCTTTGTTAACAACAATGCCTAGAGATTCTAGATCAGTAGTTTCCAGTTTTTCAAGATTTACTAACCATTCTTCTAGTTTGTCTTCTTTAGGTTTTGAAGAGATAATCCCCTCAATGAGAAGTCTTCTCTGAAGGTCCAATTCCTTCTTGTCACAAATCTCATCCAAAAAAAACCCATAAGTTCATCAGTTAGGGATTCACCCATGTAATTAGCTATGGTGTCCACATCTTCATGAATTTTGGTTTTATCAATGGCATCAATACCCTGGGTTTCACTATCAGAGGAAGGATCCGTTTTGAATAGATTGGAATGGTTTACTAATACATCAATATTTGTATAGATGGAGAAGTTTGGTAGAGAAACCAGAATATGCTGAGAGGGGACAATGTCATTAGTCATATCGGTTGAAGGGGCCTGCATAGTTTTTGCTGGGTGAGAAGGGCTCTTAAACAGGGTAGGAGGGCTACCAAAAGGGGAGCATAATTGGGATTCAGGTGAGGCAACACATTGGGAAGGTAAATTAAGTGAAGATGGATGATCAATGAGAACAAGAGAGGTTTTACATATGTTAGTTGCTAGAGCAGTGGAAACAGTGGTCATATTGGGAGAGGAGGGAGACAAAAAAGGAGAGACCAAGAAACCTCCTCTATCTTCGGCCAAGGTGATATTTAGCTTATAAGGATTGATAGGGCTCAGTATGCAAAAAAAATAAGGCACAGGAGCATCAACCCCCATTTGCCTATATGGTTCATTTGTTTCTAGGTTAGCATAAGAGATAATAGGGTTGATTTTATGTGTAGAGTTCTTGCCTTTAATAATGATAGGTTTAAGAGTTTTAGTGTTGATGTTCATTCTAACAATAATTTCTCTTTCCAAATACAAAAAATTTGCATCTACAAACCCTACAAATTTACCGTAAAGGTTGCCAATTTTCCTCAAAAGTTCATCGTTAAGGAATTCAACTGGCATATTTTTTAGCCAAATGATTCTTTCGACAAAAAAATTATTTAATTTAAGAGGATCAAAGAATGGTACCCAATCAAGTACTATAAAATTAATATTATTGTAACTAGGGCATCCTTTCCTGAGAAATTTAGCTTTTAATTCTTTATTTCCGCATATAATGCAAACAAAATTCTCAGGAAGGATAATCGTACTTACCTTATCGATCATTTTATGTTCAAGCTAGAGTGCAATATTTTCAGGGGAAGAGCCAACGCCATTCCATCTACAAATTACACCATAGGATGCGCAAGTTTCTTTCATTTTTTCCATTAAGCCATTGAAGATCTCCGATGAAAACACATCCTCAACAGAGGAATTGATAATGTTAGGGTCATTTTTGCGGTGAGGAGGAGTGTAGGTTGCTTTAGAAGGCTAAACTGCCTCACAATAGGTGTGGAATAATCATGCTCAAGGCCTTTCTTAGGAATGGTTCATTCAATCTAAGGACTACTTCTCCTATTATGAGGTGCATTTAACTTGTCAACCTAGGGACGTATACTTGAAATGGTTGGCATGATATGTGCACTAGGTTTCTTAAGGAGTCATTCTGCTTATGCTGCAAGAAGGTAAAAATGCAGAAAAGAAACCTACACTAGTGCTGCAGGAAAAGAATACATTTATCTTCTTACTGGAATGAATGCTAGGGATTGAAAAATTCTACTGAAACCTATACTTCAGCCTAAAACATCCATTATAGCTATTCTTGCAGATGTTGCAGGAACACTCACAAGGTATGATGTTGTAGGAAGAAATTGTAACTTCTATCTGAAATACTGGAAATGCTAGAAATGAAATCTATTCTACTCTAACCTAATCCACCTCCCAAGTGGGCCCCCTTGGTTGGCTTCTGCTAATCTATTAACATAGAATGTAAACAAAGAACTACTTCATTGTATTTCAAAAACTCATTACATAGAAACAAGACATGGAATTTGAAATAGATTGCTGCAAGATACAACAGCTTTCTTTCAAAAAATTCTATTTCTAATTTTCTAGCTAACCTCAAACTATTGGTCCAATCCCTATATGTAGAGGATAGAACACTTATTACAAAATAGAAAAGAAACTATCTTGCTGAAAACATGCCGGAGAAGAAGATGGAAATGAAACATCCCACGGTGTAGGTAACGAAGCTCGGGCGACCAGTTCAACAAACTAAAGTGCAGAGGGAATATAGGCACACTACATCCCTGTGTCCTGGAATAATGGCTCCATTGTAGCAGCTGTGATTCCTGGTGTTGTAATGATCACTCCGCCGTAGCTGGTCCTCAATAGTCTTCCTTGAATGTTGTCAACCACTCTCCAGCCACTTTCTCTCCTATCAAGTTAGTTATGATGTGGAAATATTCATGCAACAAGCTTAATCAAATTAAATATCTAGATATTAGAACATATATTCTGATGGTTTTATGAAATACTACACTATATGTATAATATTAGCAAAGTATGTCAAAAGCATCTACCCATAGTTTATCAGTTCTATCTGGACTTTATCACAAGTTTTGACTGGCTAGGCTCTCAAATGTTTGTCAAAAAATAGAACAGAGTATTTAAAATTATACAAAATAGAGGCAATAATTTGGCCTTGTCATCTACCCCTTGGTTAATCAAATGCTTGTCCTCAAGCATTACATCTTCTAGAAATTGACCTATAGTCACCAACTTCAGTTCTTCCTCACCTCTGACTCTTAAAGGAGTAGTAGAATCCTCTTGTTCTTTCCCAAACTTCCCTTCTGTGATCTTCCTGTAGCCTGTCAAGTCTGGTAGTGTTAATATCATACAAGGGCCATAGGAGCATGGGCGGTTGCATTATGAGTGGACACCAGAGCTCCTTCCTAATTTTCCTACCCAACACTATGTATTTTGGTGCCCGGTGTAGAGCTACTTCAAGGTTAATGGGGCTATGTGGTTCTAATCTTTTAAATACCTCTGATAATCTGCCTCATCTATTTCTGGCACTGGTGAAGGCTCTTTGGAAGAAAAAATAGCACATGTTGTCATATTTTGCATACACATCTACTTTGATTTTAAAAATTTTATGTCTGATTTTATTTTTAACATTCCCATATGTCAGTCTGAACCAATCCCTCAGAAATACTTCTGGTTGACTCCTTTCTGCCCTTAAGGGTAGGGGTTCTATTTTCTCAAGATCTCTATAATTCCCCAACTTCCTATCATAGTTAGCCTCATTGTGCATCCATGACATCAGGGGCCTTAGGTGTATATCCCCTATGTAAGGCAAGGGATTCTAGTTAGTCTCTATAGGGATGATGAAATTATGCACATACAACTCACAGAGTAGGTTTTGTTGCCAAGATGGAAGTGTCTGGTATAAACTATAGAATTCCTGGGCTGATTTGAACTCTGCATTTATATCCTTGAGGGTCATCATCAACTGAAATAGAAGGAATTATTCTTTGAGACAGATAGTATAGACCCTAGGTGGAGGTCTACAAGAAATTACCTGGTCAGTTAGTTTAAGAGCATGTTCCATTCTCTGTTTCTATTTTGCCAACTGATCTTTCAATTCTACAATTTCCTTTTCCTGTTCTGCTATTACTTCTGCAATTTCCTTTTCTCTTCTCCATATAGAGTGGTTGTAAGCACATGTTTATTATATACCTGGAAAAGAAGCATTTGTAGAGTAATTGGACCACTGTTTTCATCTTGGTTATTCTTCTTCCTTTGTTCTTTCCATAACTGATCTAAGAATTTTATTAACCAAGTTCGCCTATAGGAAACTAAAGCATTTCTTGTGCAAGGCAGCTAGTGAGTTATAGGGGTTTATTCCTCATGAGTTGGCACATCCTGATGATTGAATCCTGGGTTATTTTGACATACATTTGGCTCATTGTCACACTCCTCTTCTAGATTTTGAGGAATGTCAGGAATCTCAGACTGACTAGGAGAATCATCCAGAACAATATGGATAGGAGTTTCCTCCTCAAATTGTTTGGGGGAAGAGGGATAGCTTTCGATAGGGACTTTAGGAATTTTCCCTCTCATCCTAGGACTTCTTCTTACAGGGATTTCCTCAACTTCTATGGCCTTTTTCTTACTAACCCTTTTTTTTTCTCTGCTGTAGGAGTAGTGGCTGCAGGAACTAATTTCATTTTCTTCTTTTAAGGACTTGAGGGTTTCCTGGTTCAGCTACAGGAACCAAATTTTCTCCTACTAACTTCCATTTTCCTTTGGTTTGGGTGGCAGTAGGTATATTTCTCATGTGAGTGGTTAAAGGAACATTTTCTTGTATATTTTTGGTTTCTGCCCCTTGGGTACTCTGCTCAACAACTGGGTCAGGGGAAACTGCATTATCTTGGCTAATTTGCACATTAGGGGCAATTTGAGGCTGAAGGGTTTTATGATGGACAAACTCTGCCCATGTCATAGGGGAGGAATACCTAAGAGATCTTTCTATGAGTAATTTAATCAGGGCATGGTGAGTAGCAAAGTTGTCTTTCCCTTTCTGGGTTTCTTTGGCACTAATGCACAACATATTAAACAGAAAATTGGGCGCATTCATTGGGATATTATGTCGTACATAACTAAGCAGCTTAAAATGATGCACATGTAAATTAGAGAATCACCTTTCAAAAGTGAAATAACTTATAATGTGCGTAGCTAACTCCTGGTATGGTGGAGGAATGGATATCCTTTTGCATCCTTGTTTAGTGAGTTCCAATGGAGGATCTCCTAGTAAGGTGAATTGTGCCCTGGCTGACCTAGCATCATGGGCATTGGGATAATGTTCCCCTTTTGCTGGTAAACTAGTCACTTCCACTATTCACTCCTTTGTTGCAATGACTGTCAACCCCCATACCGTCGCTTGGCCCTCATCAAATGTGCTTGCAAATTCTGCTGCTGCTTCATCATCAAACTCTGTCAATTTTAAGAAATACCCCAGCCATCCGTAGGCATTAAATCTTATTATAGCCTCAATATAAGATAGTAAAATACCATGAACCACTGGTTCATGCTGCTACAATTGGCCCCCCATTTTACCAAATTCAGCCTCTGCTCTTTTTATCCTCTGCTTTGTTTCTGATAATTACCTTCTTCTCTTTTGAATTTCAGACTACTTCTTGTAAACCCACAGACCCTCTTTCACATTCTTTTGGTATTCTTGATATGAACAATAATAATGTATTTTACCAGAATGAATCATAGATGTTCATGCGAGAGCGAGAGTTGTGTCATGGTTTTAATACTAGGTCACATCTAGTCTGATAGTTAGGGGTTTATTCAGAATAAAGGTATGACATTTGACACTTGTGTGATGCGGGAGCTAGATTTTAATTAAGGCAATGCTGAAGTACAGATTTGAGGATCTTTTAACGAGTAAATAGAAATGACATTTTTTGAAAATTGGCACACTTCCCCGCCCCCTACAAAATATTGATAAGTGTCCTCACTTGTCATACTTGGCAGAAGGTACAGAACTGGATTAAGGTAGCAACAATACATTTATTGCAGTATTCGATATAACCAACTAAATACATGCACTAAAAATGGAAATAAATTTGAGAATCTTGTACCTGTTAATTATTCATCGCACGTGCTAGGAATGATTGGCGAGAGTGGAATGACAGCATTGGCGATCGACATGAGTCAGCACACTATCTCTTTATTGAAAGCATAGAAATATGATGACGTGGAAGGTGGGTGGATGGAAGATTAAGAAATGAAGTGGGTTGAAAAAGAAGAATGTAGAAATTGAATGGAGAATTTGAACTTTATGTAAACATAAAGTTTTTATTATGGTCATGCTTCAAAGGAATTCTTATTGAAGAGCTGCAAGAAGAAGGTTGACACCCTTTGCTGTAGGAAGTGTTACCTGTTGATCCTTTAAAAATGGCTAGTTGAATTACTACAAGAAGTCTTCTTTCGTCTATGGCTGGTGATACAACTTTAGTCTATGGCCATTGACTAGTAGCTTGAAGTGGACAGATTTAATTGTGGTCAACTGGACTGCTCCATTTGTAAATACATGACTTATTTTGTATGGACCCAGCCATCGTGTCTGCAGCTTGCCTGGTATCTCCTGGAATCTGGAATCATATAACAATGCCCAATCTCCAAATTTGAATTTCTTATTCTTGATATGGGAGTCATGCCACTGCTTTCTTTGCTTTTGGACAATTTCTATGCACTGCAGGGCAGACTTGCGCATTTCATCCAGAGAATTGTGATGCAGCAAGTGCTCTCTCTGTGCTGCAGGAAGATCAATATTTAACTCCAGGGCTATTCTTAATGTTTTGTGTTCAAACTCAATCGGTAGCATTGCTATTTTTCCATATAATAGTTCAAATGGAGTGAACCCAGTGGTGGTCTTCCATGTTGCTCTATATGCCCAGACGGCTTCTGATAGTCTACTGCTCCAATCTTGGTGATGCAAATGAACTATTTTTGTTAAAATTGCTTCTATTTCCCGATTTGTTACTTCTGCTTGTCCATTGGCTTGGGGGTGATAGGGGCTTGACTTCCGGTGTCTGATATTATATTCTTTCATGAGCTCTATTATCATATTGGAGGTGAATTATGTACCTTGATCAGTAACAATTTCTCTTGGCATGCCATATCTAGTAAAAATTTCTTCATACAGAAATTCAACAACTTTGTGATCTCTAGCATGCTTCATTGCTCTGACTTTGACCCATTTGGTCAGGTGATCTGTGCATACCATAATGTATGATTTCCCATTGGATGGAGGGTCTATTGGGCCAATAAAGTCCATGCCCCATTTATCAAATGGTGTTAGCACCACCTGTGGGTTTAAGGGCATTTCACTTGATCTTGTTGGTCAGCCCATTCTCTGGCATTTGTCACACTTTCTTGTATAACTTGCTGCATCTTTGTGAAGTGTAGGCTAGTAGTAGCCAGTTGTCAAAATCTTCAGTGCTGTTCTTTTTGCTGCAAAGTGCCCTCCACATGGTTCATTATGACATGCATGAAGAATTTCATATGTCTCATCTTCTCTCACACATCTCCTCATTACTTGGTCAGGTCTAGTGTAAAATAATGTGCTATCAATCCAAGAGAAATGGAAGCTTTTCTCCACAAGAAACTTTTTATCCTTATAAGAGAAATGTGTTGGCATTTTACTAGCTACTAGGTAATTACCTATATCTACATACCATGGATTCTGGACAACAATATGAAACAAATGTTCATCTAGAAATGTATCATCTATCAAAGTGGTATCTTCCTCCACATAATGAATTCTTGATAGATTATCAGCTACCACATTTGCTTTCCCTAGCTTGTCAATGATTGTTATATCAAATTCCTACAAAAGAAGGAGCCATCTTGCTAACCTGCCTGTGATGGAAGGTTTTTTTATGAGATACTTAATTGCTACATGGTCAGTATGAACAAAGATAGGATAACCAGTCACATAATGGCAGAATTTGTTTAGAGCATAGACTACTACTAACAATTATTTTTCAGTCACTGTATAGTTTAACTCTGGTCCATGTAGACTCTTACTGATATAATAGATTGCATTTTCAAGGTTTTAAGTCTTTTGTCCTAAGACAACACCTACAACATAGTCTGAAGCATCTGTATGAATGTGAAATGGCAAAGTCCAGTCAGGACCCCTCAGTACTGGTGCAGTTGTCAAAAGTGACTTGAGCTGTAGGAAGGACTCATCACATTCTTTTGTCCAAGAAAATTCAACTTCTTTGGTAAGTAAGTTGTACAAAGGACTAGCTATTTGACTAAAGTTCTGGATAAACCTCCTATAATAGCCAACGTGACCTAGGAAAGATATGACTTCTTTTTGCTTAGTAGGAATAGGGAGTGTGAGAATTACCTCTATCTTCGCAGGGTCTACCTGGATTCCAGCTTCGGAGATAAAATGTCCCAACACCACTCCTTCCTGCATCATCAAAAATCACTTTTCACTATTGAGGGACAGGTTATGTTCCTTGCATCTAATTAGTACTTTCTCTAAGTTCTTCAGAGCTTCCTCAAATGTGACACCGAATGTAGTGAAGTCATCCATGTAGATTTCCATGCAATCATGGGATATATCAGCAAAGATGCTGATCACAACTCTCTGAAAGGTAGCAGGTGCATTGCATAATCCAAACAGTAATACTGAATAGGCATATGTGCCCCAAGGACATGTGAACATGGTCTTTTCTTGATCTTCGGGGGTAATTTTTATCTGATTGTAACCACTATATCCATCCAGAAAGGAAAAGTATTTCTTTCCAGCCAAATTATCCAAGACCTGGTCAATAAAAGGTAAAGGAAAGTGGTCCTTATTTGTAGCATTATTTAATTCTCTGTAGTCCACACATATCTTCCACTTACCTCCTTTCTTAGGTACAATTACCAATGGTGATACCCACTTGCTATCTAAGATTGGATAGATGAATCCAGCATCCAACAACTTTTGCAACTTAGTTTTAACTATTTCTCTTAGTGCTAGATTTATTCTCCTCTGTGGTTGCTGAAGTGGCAAGCTTCCATCACTGATGTAGATTCTATGGGTGCAAAGTTTTGGATTGAGTCCCTCCATATCTCCATAATCCCATGAAAAGGATTTTTCATGCTGACTGAGGAGCTTGGTTAACAATGCTATCTGTGATTGGGGCAGCTTGTTATTTACATACAGGTTACATCCAGAGGACAGTTCCACTGTTGTTGTCATCTCTAACATTAACACTTTGGGCATTGGACTTCTAACTATTTCACTTGCCAGTAATTTATCAATCATTTCAGGGTTGGCTAGAGAAATACAGTCCTCATAAGTACATAGATGTAAAACAGAACTTTCTGAAACATCTTTAGCTATAATACATTCATTGGTAAGAATGCTCTGTATCACATCATCTTCCTCTTGCATCTTTAGAAAAGATTTCCTATGCAACATCATGAGCTGGGCTACTGAATTCAGCTCCTCCTCCTCTTCTCTTAAGTCTGGCCAAATAGGTTCTCCCAAGTCTGGCTGGGGTTGGGTAGGAGGATATAGGGCTAACTTCCTTATAGCTTGACCATTTGAAATTGTCATACTGCCTGATCTGCAATTAATTTTTGCATCAGTGGTGGCTAACTAGGGTCTTCCCAAGATTATAGGATAGCCATCAAAGTTTACTTTAGGTGATAAGATAAGAAAATCAGCAGGATACTCCCATGAATCTAAGGTTACTATCACATCTTCTATGAGACCCTCTGGAGTAACAGTTGAACTATCAACTAGTTGTAATACTATGGCTATTTTTCTCAAGCCTTCTATGCTTAGCCTATGCATTGTATCTTTAGTCATCACATTTATTGCTACTCCCAAATCAACTAGAGCATTTTTCACAGTCTGTCCATTTATTATTAGGTCAACTACTGGAGTGCCAGGATCTAAATACTTGGGTATTACCACCTTTCCTAACATGATATCTACTAATTTCCCTACACCATGTACTATTTGAGGATCCTTCTTATTCCACCCTGGCTTCTTAAGGCATGCTTCCTTAATAGCCTTTCCATAAACAGGTATATCCTTGATAGCTTGAAACAGTGGAATTTGAATATTCATATTTTTCAGTTGCTCAATGATATCAAATGTTTCTTCCTCTTGAGATATAAGTTTTTCTTTGTTTAGCCTATGTGGAAAGGGTGGATTTGAAGTTTGGACAGTAGTTCTGCTGGGTATATTAGTCGACTGGCTGGTATTTGGTAGTGTAGCTTCTGGAAGTAGTGCTACAGGAGTGTCTGCAACTTCTGTAATAATAGGATATTTAGGTGTGGTACTAGACCTCGAATGGATATCAACTATTTCTACTGAATAAGTAGGACACTACTGAGTGTTAGTAGTGTATGTTTGCAGCTACTATTGTTTGTTGTTTGGATTTGGTTGTGGCTGAGTAGGCAATTGGGTTAGCTTTGGATTAGCATTAGTTGCTGTAGGAGGTGGCATTATTGCAGGTGGTTGCACTAGAGGTGGTAATTGTGGATAGCCAGAATTTTGGTTAGGCCATTGTGGAGGCCCCCTCCATTGATTAGTTTGCTGCCAATTTCCTTGTGGTGGTTGCCATTGATTCTGCTGATTAGGCCACTGGTTATTTTGTGGGTTTTGCCATTGGTTGTTTTGCTGATTAGGCCATTGATTATTCTACTAGTTTTTCCATTGGTTACTTTGCTGTGGCCATTGGGTATTTTTCTGGTTTTGCCATTGGTTACTTTTCTTGTTAGGCCATTGGGTATTTTGCTGGTTTTTCCATTAAGGTTGAGAGTACCGAGAAGTGTTCTGATAATTTTGGTTTTGCCACTGATTATTGTTATAATTTGAAAACTGTAGAGGATCTTGTGGCATACCTTGTCCTGAATCCCATGGTCGACATTGAGCAATGAAGAACACTTGATCATTGTCTCCTTCTATCTTCATGTAGTCAGTTGGCAAATGTTGATTTTCCAAGTTTGCTACCAGCTTGCATTCACAGTCTTTCTTCTATTTGTAGCAGTGTGGACAGTACTCAGCCAATTGTGATTTAGCTTCTGCATGCTTCTTTTTGGCAGTCATTATGTCAAGATGTGTAGCTACATCATTTATAATATATTGCTTGAAATCTATGAGTAAATTAGATATCTCCAGCTTTGAAATGCCTGAACCAATCCCTTTTGTGACTGTGGACCGGTATCCTCTGCCTTTCTTCATGGTTGACCTTGAGTAGTTTTGAAAATTTTTATTGAGGTCATCCCAAGAGGATTGGGATATGTCTCCACCAACCATCAAGTCTAATGCCTCCAGACAATTGCCATTTATCCCCCTCAAGAAGACTAGTTTTTGTGAATCCTCTGCCAGAACATGCTGGGGATTCTTCTGCATTGTGTACAAAAAAATGTGAAACATAGTCCTCCAATGTTTCATCTTCCTTTTGAGACATCCTAAAGATATCATCTCCTTTTATGTCACTTCCTTTGCAATAATCTTTATATTTCTATAGAAACAACATCTGCATCTCATCCCAGGTACCTGCTGCATTGGCTCCTAAGCCCATGAACCATCGTAAGGCTGACTCTTTCAGTGTTGCAGGAAACAACTTGAGCTTATGGGCATCAGTATTATAGTCAAAGCTTTGATAGAGTATGTCAAACTCAAACAAGAAAGTGTCAGGATCTTCTGTTATAAGACCATAAAACTTCAGAAGAGCAGTTGTGGGTATATTTTTAAGATTAGCATTGTTTATAAGGCTTGGGAGAGGAAATGGGAAAGTAGGATGTGCCATTACTGGAGGTATTTGATTATGGGGTTGCTGCTGGAAAGGAGCATTAGCTACTAGATTGTTAGTAATAGGTGGATTTGAGCTAGAATTATCTAGAAAGCTGGCCAAGATTTCTACAAAAGGTCAGAAGCCACTTACATCAAATGGTTCTTCTCTAGAGGAAGATGCTGTAGGAAAGTCAGGGCTTGCATCTTCAAAGGGTAACTCAACTTCTTCAACTTCCTTGTTCAAATTAGCAGGCTCTGCTGGGAGAAATTTTCCATATTCATCTCATCGCCTTTCTATTTGATGAATCCAATTTGAATTCTTCACGCTTGTGAAGAAATTTTTAGAGATACAAATCTAAAAACTAATCTAGGAATGAAAAATGACTCAAAAATATTCCTAGCTTGACACCATCCCCAGCAGCGGCGCCAAAAATGAATCACCTCACAGTAGGTGTGGAATAATCATGCTCAAGGCCTTTCTTAGGAATGGTTCATTCAATCTAAGGACTACTTCTCCCGTTATGAGGTGTGTTTAACTTGTCAACCCAGGGATGTATACTTGAAATGGTCGGCACAATATGTGCACTAGGTTTCTTAAGGAGTCATTTTGCTTATGTTGCAAGAAGGTAAAAATGCATAAAAGAAACCTACGCTAGTGCTACAGGAAAAGAATACATTTATCTTCTTACTGGAATGAATGCTAGGGATTAAAAACTTCTACTAAAACCTATACTTCAGCCTAAAACATCTATTATAACTATTCTTGCAGATGCTGCAGGAACACTCACAAGGTACGACGCTGCAGGAAGAAATTGTAACTTCTATCTGAAATACCAAAAATATTGGAAATGAAATCTATTCTATTCTAACCTAATCCACCTCCCAAGTGGGCCCCCTTGGTTGGCTTCTGCTAATCTATTAACACAGAATGTAAACCAATAACTACTTCATTGTATTTCAAAAACTCATTACATAGAAACAAGACATGGAATTTGAAATAGATTGCTGCAAGATACAACAAGTTTCTTTCAAAAAATTCTGTTTCTAATTTTCTAGCTAACCTCAAACTATCGGTTCAATCCCTAGATATAGAGGATCGAACACTTATTACAAAATAGAAAAGAAACTATCTTGCTAAAAAAATGCCGGAGAAGAAGATGGAAATGCAACAGCCTGCAGTGTGGGTAACGAAGCTCTGACGACCAGTTCAAAAAACTAAAGTGTAGAGGGAATATAGGCACACTACATCCCTACGTCCTAAAATAATGGCTCCATTGTAGTCACTGTGTTTCCTGGTGCTGTAATGATCACTCTACTGTAGCTGGTCCTCAACAGTCTTCCTTGAATGCTGTTGACCACTCTCCAACCGCTTTCTCTCCTGTCAAGTTAGTTATGATGCAAAATTATTCATGCAACAAGCTTAATCAAATTAAATATCTAGATATTAGAACATATATTCTGATGGTTTTATGAAATACTACACTATATGTATAATATTAGCAAAGTATGTCAAAAACATCTACCCATAGTTTATCAGTTCTATCTAGACTTTATCACAAGTTTTGACTGGCTAGGCTCTCAAATGTTTGTCAAAAAATAGAACAGAGTATTTAAAATTATACAAAATAGAGGTAATAATTTGGCCTTATCAAAGGCGATACCCAGAGTGGAGAGAAAAGAGAGAGATGAGAGGACTTATTTATCTATGGAGGGATTATAAATATATTCTTGTGATGTGGGGGAGTATACACTATTTGAGGAGGGGAAACAATTTTTGAGGGTTTTGAGGAAAGGTTAGGTTGAAAGGAGGAACCAGGGAGCCATGCCCTAGAGGGTTTATGCAAATCTACCTTACTTCTCAAATGGGGAGGGGAGTAATTGAGATGATTACGATCAAAATCCATAGGGCAAAGGCAAGAGAATCTGTTGTTGATGGGTAAAGTGAAGGTATGATTCTGAGGGTGGGGGTTTTAAGATGTTTTAAAATTCTAGCGGATGCATTTGGAATTTTGACGATGGGTCAGGATCCAAGGATTATCTAGAGCCAAAATGCATTTATCCCCTAAAGAAACCCTAGGGGAAACTTTGGGGGAAAAACTCGCAGAGATGTCTTTGAAGGTAGAATGAGGCTAATGATTGGATTGACCAGGGGAGAGCATAGATAAAGAGGAGAGACCATCCTAAGCATATTTTTTTTTTGCAAAGAAGCAAAATTGAGAATCCAGAGAGTCGATTGTCCAAAAGCAAAAATGCAGACGCGAAAGCAAAGCCATATTTTACAAATTTGATTATAATGAATGTAGTCGACCCTTTTTTATTTTAATCATGAAATTGGTATAAAAGGAGACTTAATCACTTAATTTTGAGAGGAAAGAGGTTTAAGAGCTTTTACATTTTTGTCTACAAGAATTCGTAAGCATTTCCTAGGAGCATTGGAAGAGATCTTTTGAAACCATTGAAGACTTCAAGATTTCAAGATCTTTTGCATTCAAGGAGATTTCAAGGAGCTTAGAAGGAGTTGATTGGAGGAATTTTCATTATGATTCCATGATCATGCATGTTCCTTTCAAGGTCTAGCTTCCTTCTTTGAAGATAGTGGAGTTGGTTATCAAGGAAGGGTTTGTTCATGCATTCTTCATTTGCATCTGCATATCTGATTTGAGCATATGAGTACATCTACATCCATAGATACATGACTTGGTATTATTGATCTATTATATTTGATGAGATATCATACATTCCTATAATATTCAACAACATCAAGAACTTCTACATCTTTGTGGATTACAGATCTAGATCCTCCATGAGGGTTTCTACAAAGTAAGGTAAATTTTTACATTTTCTTTGCTTCTACATATATTTAAATTCAAGGTTAATTCCTAAACTGGGGCTTTACTGAGGAAAGCCCCTCTCTAAAAAAAAAAAACATTTTTCCCTTGCAGATTCAGGTATACAAACTTGCAGATTTGGATTCAGAGCCGTCATAAATGGGTTACTGTCACATATCTAGATTCCAAAAACTTTTGTAGAGTTGGTGGATATCAACTTTGGCCTAGTCCTGAGTGGATTTTTTTCATTTCACCATCCACCCTCTAGGTCAGCATATTCCTAAGATATAAATATTTATGGGTTTCGGAGATCTCGGGTTTTTGGTTCCAGATTTGGTCCGGTTCAGGTTTTTGAGTTGTTACGGGAGTAGAATTATAGATCCGAGTTTAAAAAATAATTTTCAAGAATTTAAAGGTGAGTTGGTATATTTCATTAATTTAGTTGAGTATTTACATTTTAGATCTATTCTATTTCATTAGTTTCAACATTATCTTTACATTCCTAGTTGACTATACCTTGCACATAATAAATAACATCTTCTTTCTTAGCACTTGTTTAGATTCTTGTTTTGCATTAATACCTGTATGTCACTTGGGTTGTATTAATCTAACTTGAATCCAAATAGAGGATTTTCTTGGGATATCTCTTCCTTTGTAGCCTTTTTCTCAAGGTATATTGAAAAATATACATTTTTCTCAAACCCATTCAAAATCTACACAAATTCTTCAATATACATTTTGGTGAGCCTGTACCTTAAATGCCTTTTATTCCTTTTGTTGTGATATTTCTTTATCTGTTGTGTCTTATTTATATTTTATATAATCATTCGATTGAACTTTATTTTTCATGCTTTGTTGTGGTTAAATCTCATTTTGGTGCTTGAAAAACCTTTGTGTGGTTTCCCTTTGGCTTTGCCTTCCTTTGTGTATAAGATGTATTACTTTGAGTCCAACCTATAGTATCTCGGTTAGAAGAAGCCATAGACTCCTAGGTTATTTTGACCTTGATTCTTCTTTCTTCCCTAGTAACCTTGATGATAACATGGTCCCTCATAATCCTAATCCTTCTACACAGAATAACTCTTCTCATTATTCTCATGATGAAGATGAGGCTTTAAGAGTTCTAATTCCTTCCCAAATTCAAAAGCTCACTAGTGACCTTGAAAAGATGGAAAGTTGGCTTATTCAAGATAATCATAATCCTGATACTATTGATGATATTGAAGACTTAAGGAAAGTTATACACAATTATGAAAATGATATTAATCTCTTGTGTGGTATCTCTCACCTTGTTGTTTCTAATGTTAAACCTTTAGCCTAAGGTTCCAAGGAGTTAGGTTAAGTTCTACCTGCTAGGACTGTTGAACCTTCTTTTCCTATCTCTCTTCCTATTCCCAACATTCCTACTTATGTGCCACCTCTTATGACCATATTTGTTCAAGCTTCTAATCCTACACATGTGATTCTTCCTAATGCCTTCATTCTGTCTCTTCCTGTGAGTGTTCCACTTGTTTCATTACCTACCTCTATGCCTTCTTATCATAGTGTGCCTTTTACGTATTCCAATATTCTTCCTACTATTGTTTCAAGTGTTCCTCCTATTACTTCTAGTGTTCCCACTGCTTCCTACACTTTTCCTAGTGTATCCAATGTGTCCATGCCTAATATTTCCTCTAATGATTCAACCATCATTAGTCTTGCTCAAACTATTTATTCCTTGCAACAACAACTTGCTTCATTGACTCAATCCAATTTTAATGTGCCTACATGTGACATTATTAATCCTTTGTCCTTAGACATTATCCATGCGCTTATACCTCAATAAGTGGACATGCCTCATGTTGACACTTATAATGGTAAGGGTGACCTTGTCATTTATGTTAAGACCTTTGAAACTCTATGCAGTGACTTTTCTCACGATCATAGGCTCATGACCAAGTTGTTTACTAGGACCTTTCAACATAAAGCCTTGAAGTGGCATTGTTCTTTACCTCCCTATCCTATTTATTCCTTGCAAAAACTTGCTAATGCTTTCATTAAAAAATTTCAAAACAATATTGGTCCTCAATTTTCTTTGAATGACTTAATGCATTGCAAACAAGGAGTTAAAGAAAAAGTTAGTGACTTTATTGGTAAATTTAAACATTTATATGCTCAGATTTCTTATCCTATGCCTAACATTGATATACACTATATTTTTATTGATAATTTAAAAAAAAATAACATTAGAGATAAGATATTGCTTACTGAGTTTACTTCCTTTTCCCAACTTTGCACAATGCTTCACCATTATCAATTACAAGTGAGTCAGTTTGAGAGAACCACTCCAATGGATCCTGTACCACTTGATAAGAGTTATGCCTCCTCCCATAAAAATAATTTCCATAAACCTAATAGCTATATCAAGATCAACAAAGCATCAAATGCAATAGATGAACAAGTAGTTGTTGCATCCAAGGGTGCCGCTTCTTTTTCCTCTATTTTTTGCCTCAATCGTAAGTATACTCGTTTATCTGACTCTTTACAAACTGTGATGGAAAAGTTGTTAAATTTTAATATCATTAAAATTCCTCCAATTATACCTGTTAACCAGACTATGATGAATTCTAAGTCCTTTGATCCCAAATATTTTTTTCAATACTATTCATGTCAGCCTAGCCATGATACTGAGAGATTCTATTCTTTGAAGAATGTTATCCAAGACCTTATTGATTATCTATTGATGCTTATGTTAGCCATAGAAAAAAATCCATAGAAACTTCTATCCAAAAACTATAGATTTATACCAATATGTTACCTTCTCACTCTACCAACACCATTTCCCAACCTTCTTCTACTTCTACACAAATTATCTATGATAAATAGATGGAAGAAGCTAACCATGTTGGAGATGAAACCTTGCCTAAACCACAACCCCCGTCTAAACCAAAAACTCAACCTAGTAGACAAATTCCTATTTCCTTTAACCATTCTGAATTGATTAAGGCTCCTGATGGTCCTCTCTATATTACTACTAGGGTTGCTGGCACTCCTTCCCATGGTACTCTTATTGATCCTACTTCCATGGTGAATGTTATAACTGAAGAACATCTTTTTATTAAACATTTACAATGATATTTATTTGGTATGATAGATGCTTAGATTCATACTTGTAATGGATTTATTTATCATCCTCATGGTTCTATTTCCTTTCCTGTAGATCTTTGTGGTAAATTTGTGGATACTACCTTTTTTGTTATCCCTAGTTACGATCAGTTTCATGACAAGCTTGGTTTTCCTCTATGCAAGATATAGCTTGTCCTATCCATATATTTCTTAAGTTTCCTCATGATGGAAAGATCAATACTATTAACCATAGTCTTTACCATCCTTCTAGGCCTTGAGACTATGTTGATCTTGATTTATTTTGGCCTTCTATACCTACGACACCTCCAACCTGTCCTGATTATCTATTTTGATCTTATCAAGCCTTTAAGCATAGAAATATTGTTGAATTGATTTTACCCAAGCTTGATCCTACCTGTGGTATTTTACCTATTCTACTAGTTCCTCCTTTGTCTAATTATTCAACTTCTATTGAGCAACCTCCTATTCCTATCTTTCAACCTAGTGTAGTTCCTTCAGTTCCCCTTCAAAAGTAGAAAAAGGCCTGACATTTATTGATCCCACCCCACCTTCTATATCTAGCAAGACCAAACATAACTGAATTTACCATGACCATTACAAGGAGTGTATAACTAAAGCCAAGGCAAGTGTGCATGCTTCCCAAAAAAATTTACTGTCCTTTGACCAGCCCATGCTTGAGCCTGTGGAGGAAGTTAATAATCATAACACTATTCAAATGAATAAACATGATGATTCTATTCATATTTTGGATTCTATTGTGATTAATGCAGATGAAGAAGATACCCTTGATGATATTATTGGTGGTAACGATAATTTACATACTAGTTATTCTGATGAATATGAGACTATTGATCTTGATCATGATTTTCCTAACATGCTTTCAAAAAAGTTACCAATCACTCCTAGTATTGAACACAATGACCCACAACATGGTCCTTTATTCGAACTGGACATTATGTCTACTATGTTGGATGTTGCTCATCTTGTGAGTTTCTCAACTTCCCTAAATGATACAGACCTAGGGGAGGGCGGGGGGGGGGGGGGGGGGGGGGGGGGGGGTGTAGGTGATGCATTTATTTTGGCTTCTCTAGTATGGTATTCTTTGTGTGTTTTCCTTTCATGTTGTGTTTCCCCCATGATGTTCTTGTTATATTTTTTGTTTATATTTCTTTAAATGATCCTTGTTGCTCCATTTGTGCAAGGTGATAAAGGAATTAAAATGTTGCAATCATTCTTCTATTTGTGTATTGTTTCTTCTATATGCCATTATATGTTGTGTTGTACATGTGATATTATTTTTAAATGCGCCTTTGTGTAGTACACTTGGGATATTGCAACATGGCAACACTGAATATTTTTGGTCTCCATGATGCCGACCCAAAAAGACTCTTCTTCGTAACTCTTGAGTGTTTTTCCTCCATTGTGTTGTAGTTCTACTTCCTTTGGGAAATGATGACATTCCATTTGACATAATATTTCATATATTATCTTATGATCATACTAACCTAAAAGTTAGTAGATCCCTTCATGCTCTTTCTATTTTTATGTTCCTATTTCCCTTGATATGTCTTCTCTTGGGAGTATTTCATAGTGGAAACATCTCTAGTGGATGCATGTATGCTCCATTGAAATCATTTCTCTCGTTGAAGTGATTGAAATTGCTTTAATGTGGGGGAATACAATTTTCTCACATTTTGTACACATGCACTATGACAACTTTTCTTATTTGAATCCCTTTATGGATTACTAAACAATCCTAAAGGTCTGATTCTCTTTCGGATCTCAACTTGGATTACTAAGAATTCAATGGCCTTGGTCCCTGCAATCACATCTCTTTCTGATCCCTTAAGGATACACACATCTTTATTCCTAGATTTCCTTTTGTGTTTTTTCTCTTATGGAAATACAGTTTCCTGAGGGTGAATCCTCGATGGGTTGACTAGAATGCACACAAAATTTCTAGACTATTCAACACCATATTTTGTTGTAGCATTGCCTTTTGGTGTGGCTCATAGTAAGACACACATATCTTAATGGGAAAGATAATCACACTTATTTTTGTTTTTGTTAGTGATATATTTCATGCTATGATTTTATAGTTAGCAAAGACTCAAGTATGTTGGGGTCTTGAGGTATTCTTCGTCTCCTTAGTCATAATGAGGTTATCTTATGAATTTTTGATCTACTTTACCAAGAGTTTGAGTTAGGCTCATACTCCTGCTAAAGTGGGTGATAAATGTATTGCATTAAAATGGAATAACCCATGTTGAGACATGTTTATCCCTCCTTATTAGGATGTTTTGGACCTAATTTGAAAGCCTTTATGGACCTATCTATGTACCTTTTATTTTATGCTAGATCGGGCCCCTATTTTCTACCCTTTCCCATTGTTCTTTTCTCTACACCCGAGATCCAAGAGCATCCCCTGATGGACTAAATCCATCAGGGGGTAGGTCAAGGTTGGTCTCCCCCCGAGGTTGGGCACCTCAAGATTCTGGACCCTTCTTAGGTTTTCAATTTCTTATCCTGCCTTGTGCAGTCGACCCTTTTTGATTTCAATAGTGAAATTGATATAGAAGGAGGATTACTCACTTTTTTTTGAGAGGAAAGAAATTAAATAGTTTTTACATTTTTTATACAAGCATTCCAAGAGCATTCATAAGAATTTCCTAGGAGCATTGAAGGAGATATTTTTAAACCATTGAAGACTTCAAGATTTTAAGATCTTTTGCATTAAAGGATGTTTCAAGGAGATTTGAAGGATTTAATTGGAGGAATTTTCATCATCATTCCATGATAATTCATGTTCCTTTCAAGGTATAGCTTCCTTCTTTGAAGAAATTGGAGTTGGTTATCAAGGAAGGGTTTGTTCACCCATTCTTCATTTGCATTTGCATATCCGATTTGAGCATATGAGTGCATCTACATCCATAGATCCATGACTTGGTATGATTTATCTATTATATTTTATGAGATATCCTACATTCCTACAAGATTCAACAACAATGAGTACTTCTACATCCTTGTGGATTCTGGATCCAGATCCTCCATGAGGGTTTCTACAAAGTAAGGTGAATTTATACATTTTCTTTGCTTTCACATACATTTACATTCAAGGTTATTTCCTAAAATGAGGATTGACTGAGGAAATCCCCTCCCCCCAAAAAAAAAACATTTTTCCCTTGTAGATTCAGGTATACAGACTTGCAGTTTTAGATTCAGAGCCGTCGGAAATAGGTTACTGTCATAGATCTAGATTCTGGAATTTTTTTAGAGCGAGTGGATGCCGACTTTGGCCTAGTCCTAGGTGGATTTTCTGCATGCCACCATCTACCCTCAAAGTTGACATAGTCATGAGACACAAATATTTTTGGGTTTTTGGAGATCTCAGATTTCTGGTTCTAGATTTTGTCTGGTTTAGATTTCTGAGCTATTTCAGGAGTAGAATTGCAGATCTAAGTTTGAACACATACTTTTCAATAATTTAAAGGTGAGTTGGTATATATCATTACTTAATTTGAGTATTTACATTTTAGATTTGTTCTATTGCATTAGTTTCAAAATTACCTCTACATTCCTAGTTGACTATACCGGACACAGGAAATAATATCTTTATTCTTAGCACTTGGTTAGATTCTTGTTTTGCACTGATACCCCTATATTACTTGGGTTGTATTAATCTAACTTGAATCCAACTAGAGGATTTTCTTAAGAGACCTCTTCATTTTTGGCCTCATTTCTTAATGTATATTAAAAAATATACATTTTCACACACCCATTCATAATTGATACAATTTTTTTAATATGGGCACCTCGATATTCCAAACCCTTTTCAAGTTTGTGTACCACAACATAGAAAACATAGATATACATTACACCACAAAAGGAAGTACTAATGAATAAGATTCATAAAGGAGAAAATTGTTTGGATTACCTTATTTCTTTCCCTATAAGAGGGGATTGAAACTAACATGAAAAGAAATCTATGAAAATAAAGTGATGAAAATAAGAAATGAAGTTAACTTACCTTGACATACAAACTTGAAGACCTCCTGGAAGATAGTGTCAGAATCGGGAATAATTTGGGGTTCAGGAGAAAAAAATAGAGGTCTGAAAAACCTAGAAAATTGGGAGCCCCATGACTATGCTGACTTGGAGGGACTATGACAACCTAGAGGGTGGATGGTGACATGCATAAAATCCACCCAGGACTAGGCCCACTTTGGCCTAGTCTAGGACCATAAAATTGAACTAGAACTTTGGATTAAAATAGGGACTGTCAAATTTGCGATTAGGGACTATATATTCTCTATCTAGGGTAGGAAAACCTCAGCCTATAGTTGTCTGTTGATGAAATAGAAAATGAATCTCAGATCTGTAATCTTCTTCCAAAAGGGTATATGAATCTGTACTTTAATCTGTCCTTCTAAAACCTACAAATCTGATAAAGGGTGTGTGTGGGTGGCTATATAGGGGTTTGACTTAGTCAACCCCCCATTTTGGTGTTTTCTACCTTCACAAATAACCGTTAGGAAATATTGTTGTGTGTTTAGTACCCGTAAATATAGAATATATAGAGAAATGTATATAAGATGCCAAGATCTAACCCTAGAGAGTGAAAACCTAGCATACAAATGTAAATGTGTCTGTAAATATGAAGCAACAATGCATATATATGAAAATAACATGGAAATCATACCAAGCTCCCTAGGATGATGTACTCCAAGCCACCTTCACAATTCATTTTCTACCCCATGGTGATGTCTTGAATACTTGAATGCTTGATTAAAAGAAGAATGCAAAGTGAAAACCTCTCTTACTTCAATGGATGATTATGAGATTTCTTGTTTCCACCTTGCAATTGCACTATGTCAAACTAGGATTTCTACATGAGATTGTCCACATAAAGTTTCCATATATCATTATTATACCAAATCAAGCATTTGAGTGTGAATGTATAATAATTTTAGGATTACACCCTGCAAGGCCTGACTGTAAAAGAAGGGAAGCCTTGAAATTTGAAACAAGAGATATAAATTACACAACATATATATACATTACACCACAAAAAATGTATGTTTTTCCATAAACATTTTGTAGATTCAAGTACACAAACTTGCTAGACCATTCAACACCATCTTTTGTTATAGCATTACCTTTTTGGTGTGGTTCACAGTAAGACACGCACATCTTACTGGGCGAGTTAATCACACACCTTTTTTTTTGTTAGTGATATCTCTCTTGTTATTATTTATGAGTTAAAAAATAAGTTTTTTGGGGACTTGATGGATTCCTTGTCTCCTTATTCGTAATAAGGTTATCTTATACATTTTTGATCTACTTTACCAAGAATTTGAGTTAGGTTAATACTCCCACTAAACTGGGGGATAAATGTATCTTTTTAAAATGGAAGCACCCATGTTGATACATGTTTATCCATCCTTAGTAGGATGTTTTGGACATAATTTAAATGCCTCTATGGACCTACGTATACCTTTTCTTTTATGGTAGATCGGGCCCCTATTTTTTTCCCTTTCTCGCTATTATTTTCTCTATCCCTGAGATCCCGAAGCATCCCCCAATGGACTGACCCATTAGGGGGTAGTCCAAGGTTGGCCTAGCCCTTGGGGTGAGACCAAGGTCTGCCTCAACCCAAGGTTAGGCACCTTGGGATTCCAGACCCATCTCAGGTTTCTAATTTCTTCTCCTGCCTTGTGCAGTCGTCCGTTTTCAATTTTGATCGTGAAATTGGTATAAAAGGAGGCCTACTGAATTAATTTTGAAGAGATAAAAGAGGTTAAAGATATTTTAAATTTATTTCTACAAGCATTCCAAGAGCATTCATAAGCATTTCCCAACAACATTGAAGGAGATCTTTTGCAACCATTGAAGAATTCAAGATTTCAAGATCTTTTTCATTCAAGGAGATTTTGAGGAGCTTTGAAGGATTTCATTAGAGGTATTTTAGTCATCATTACATGCATGTTACTTTTAAGGTCTAGCTTCCTTCTTTGAAGATAGTGGAGTTGGTTATCAAGGAAGGATTTGTTCATCCATTCTTCATTTGCATTTGCATATCCAATTTGAGCATATGAGTACATATACATCCATAGATCCATGACTTGGTATGATTGATCTATTAAATTTGATTAGATATCCTACATTCCTACAAGATTCAATAACATTGAGCACTTATACATCCTCATGGATTAAAAATTCAAATCCTCCACGAGGATTTCTAGAAAGTAACGTGAATTTTCACATTTGCTCTGCTTTTACATACATTTTACATACATTTACATTCAAGGTTAATTCATAAACTAGGGCTTGACTGAGGCAAGGCCCTCCCCCCAAAAAATAAACATTTTTCCCTTACAGATTCAGATACACATACTTGCACAATCAAATTCAGAGCCTTCATAAATAGGTTACTGTCACAGGTCCAGATTTGAGGAATTCTTGCAGAGTAGGTGGATGCCGAATTCATCCTAGTCCCAGGTGGATTTTCTTCATGTCACCATCCACCCTCTAGGTCAGAATAGTCTTGAGACAAACATATTTTTGGGTTTTGAAGATCTCAAGTTTTTGGTTCTAGATTTTGTCCTGTTCGGGTTTCTGAGCTATTTCAGGAGAAGAATTAGAGATTTGAGTTTGAAAAAATAATTTTCAAGAATTTAAAGGTGATTTGGTATATTTTTATTAATTAATTTAAGTATTTACACTTGATATCTATTCTATTTCATTAGTTTCATCATTATCTTTATATTCCTACCTGATTATACCTAACACATAGGAAATACCATCTTCTTTCTTAGCACTTGGTTAGATTCTTTTTTTGCATTGATACCCCTATATCAACTTGGTTCGATTAACATAACTTGGATCCAACTAGGGGATTTGATTAGGAGATCTCTTCCTTTGTGGCTCCTTTTCTTAAGGTATATAAATAGATATACATTACACCACAAAAAAATGTATATTTTTCTATATACATTTTGGTGTGGTACAACAACTTGAAAAGGGACACCTAAGATGGTGTTAGTCCTAAGATTAGATTAATGAGAGAGGGGGGGTGAATCAGTAATCTACCAAATAATCCAACTTTTCAACCTCTTAAACTTAAACCATTATTCACAAGATTAACCTTAACTACAACAAATGAAAATCATAAACATGCAACTCCATCCACAAAGTTGACACACAAATTTATCTCATAGAAAAACAAATCAGGAGAAAACCATAGTGGAAATTAGTACCCATTAAATGATGCACTCTTCTAAAGTATGTCCTGTGAGGAGCTTAACCCTGTTAGGAGTTTACAACAACACTATTAGGTGTTACCCGGTTAAGGTATTTTCCTTAGGCCTGTTAGGACCTTTAACTTGTTAAGAGTAGCCTTATAAGAGGAATTTTAATACTTGAAAAAGTGTCTCCTTTCTAGAGGATTTACAAAAAAAGATTTGTTAAGATCTACCCAATTAAGGGATTTAACCTGCTACAACTGTTAGGGAACAATAGAAAGAATGATTTGTAGAACAACACCACCTCTTCTTGATTAGATCCACTGAAGCACACAATCTCTTCTTAATACACTTAACTCTTCCCTGGCTTGATCACAACTTGCACTTTAAAACCGCACTTACCCAACACACGATCAACACACTTAAATTTCAAATTCATCCATTACATATTGAACTTTTAAGTCCATCACCTTAATCAAGCCTTAAATTTGAAACAAATTTGAATTTCAAATATCCTGCTCATATCCAATGCACCACAAAACAAAATTTAATGTATAAAATATATCTCAAAGACCGCATTAGCCAATATAATGATTTACATAGAATTTTGTGTGAAGGTGTCAACCACATTTTTACCAAACACATGATTCCTCTCGAATCTTCTCCACACACTAGCATCAAATAATGTGATGTTTGATCATCACCTCTAACCATGAAGACACTTCACCAGATTGTGACTAACTCAACTGATTCTACCACAACCTCAACACCTATCAACAATCAAGGATTTATCAATTGTCGCTCAAGAACACAAATACTTTAACCTGGTAACAACTCTGTCTCTATTCAATGATCACCTATCCTGCACACCGGTCACTCAAATTAGTTGAGGTCACAACTGTAGGATCTAAACACTATTTTCCATCATATAATATGACTGTTCCACAACATACAACAAATATTTGACAAGAAATTCAAATCATCTATCACCTGTCATTAGTTGTTCTAGCAGTTGACCATTATACTTCAACATATTGTAACTTTCACATAAGATCACTTCATTAGTAGTGATCATGCTTTAGATATCTAGAGACACACCTAAGTATCCCATAAAGATATAAACCTCTAAAACTCACTACAACCCTTCATTCATCACAACTATCCTTGGAAACACACAAATAACACAAGGTCAATAGTTGACATCAATGACAACATAATAACTTATCATCCTGTAATCAAATATATATCATGACATCTCCAAAAGTAACTTACCATTAGTGCATTAGATATGCCAACAATCTCCCCTTTTGGAATTGATGGAAACACTCTCTTCTTCTCTCCAACATTATACTTTATACACAAACCTTCTCAACATCAACAACATGAGGAACAAAAATCTGTTTCCACTTCTACCTCTCACCTATTCTGCAGTTACTCCCTCTTTCATTAAAATTATCTCATCTTCACTTTCCTTCCTCAACTCTGGACATTATCTCCCTTTATTTCACTGTATAATTTCCCTCTTTATCATACACACATTCTCCCCCTTTGAAAATAATACCAAAGGTGCCAAACATGCCTAATATATTCTCTTCTATACCTAACTAACCAAAAAACATTACTACATAGACTACTCTCCTTAAGGAGATCCCTACAACTTCAATCCAAACATAGAGATATTCAATGGATACACTTGGATTGATGCAACTAAATCTTCTTTTAATTCAAGTCAGATATGAGAATAACCTCCAACCTACCTCTTAGATGCTCAAAAGTATCCTTAGGTAATGATTTAGTGAAAATATCAGCAACCTGCTTCTTAGTTGGCACATACTCCAACATCAATTCCTTTTCCTGTACCTATTCTCTAAGAAATTTATATTTGATAGCTATATGCTTAGTCTTAGAGTGAATCATTGGGTTCTTTGAAATGTTAATGGCACTTGTATTGTCACTATAGATAACCACCAGTTCAATTACCTTCTCCTAAATTCCTTATAGAATCTACTTGATCCATACTACCTATGTACAATTAATTGCATCAACAATATACTCAACTTCAGTTGTTGATTGAGATATATAGTTTTGCTTCTTTCTTTTCCAAGATACAAGTCTATCTTCAAGAAGGAATGCACCTCCACTTGTCTTCTTCTGATCATCAACATAAGTTGCCCAATCAACATCAGTAAACACATTTAAAGAGAAATCACCTTTATGTCCATACTAGAGACCATAAAATTTAGTCCCCTTAAGATATCTAAAGATTCTCTTCACCACAACCAAACAATAATTCCTTAGGATTAGAAGGAAATATGGCCACTAATCCAATTGTTTGTGCTATGTCCAGTCTATTATGTACCACATACTGTAGCTTACCGATAATGGACCTATAAAGTGTCTCATCCACCTCTTTAGAATCATCTTCCTTTGATAGTTTGTCACCAGTTACCATAGGAGTACCAACCACTTTTGAGTCTTCTAACCCAAAGTTTTTTAGTATTTCCCTTACATACTTGGACTGGCTTATGTAGATACCATTTTTCATCTGTTGAACCTACAATCTAATGAAGAATTTAATCTCACCGGTCATAGACATATCAAGTTATTTCCTCATCTCATCTGCAAATGATCTTCTCATATCTTCATTTTCACCAAAATGATATCATCTACAAATATCTCTATGATTAAGAGCCTACCATCTTTCTCAATCTTCAAATACACATTATTGTTATCACTTATCCTGAGGAAACCACTCTGAATTAGATATGAATGCAATCATTCATACCATGCCATAGGTGCTTTTTTCAACCCATACAAAGCTTTTTATAATCTACACACCATGTTCTTACCTTCTGAATTAGAAAATCCTTCATGCTGTTCAATGTATACCTCTTCTTCCAAAACATGATTAAGAAAAGCTAACTTAACATCCATTTGATATACCTTGAATCCTTTATAAGAAACATATGCAAGCAATATACTTTCACCTTCAAGTCTGGCAATAGGTGAAAATGTTTCATTATAGTCTAGGCCTTCCTCTTTCACATATCCTTTGCACACCAATCTTGCCTTATTCCTTACACTTCACCTATCTCATTCATCTTTTTTCTAAAAATCCACTTAGTACCAATCACATTCTTGTCCATCAGTTTAGGCACTAGTGTCCAGGTTTTGTTCTTCTCAATCTGCTCCAATTCTTCTTCCATAACTTTCACCCAATCTTCATATTTTAATTCATCTTTCACTATTTTAGGCTCAAATTCAAATAGAAAACAAGCACCTTCTTTTGCCTTCTTGTTAACACACCTACATTTTTGTCACAAATAATTTGATCAGGGGAATTATTCAACTTTACATGCTTTGACATGCTGGTTTGGTTCTCTATCTCTCCATCTGTTATATTGTAGTGTCCTGATCCACCATTTATACATATACAAACCCATGATAGTCTTCGAGTTCCTTCTTGCTAGATTCATCATTTTTCTCAGAAAGTTCATCTATTCTTACACTAGCACTTTCTACTATCTTATTTGTTCTCTTACTTTAGTACTTGTAGGCTTTTCTCTTTGTGGAGTATCCTAAGAATATTCCCTCATCACTTCTTGGGTCAAACTTACTTGTATTTTCATCTCTCTTTATGTATCATTTGTTCCAAAAAACTTTGAAATAACTTACACATGGTGATCAGACATTCCACAACTCATAGGGAGTTTTTCTTATACCTTTCTTCAACTGAACTTTGTTAAATGTGTAAACTGCAGTGCTCATTGCTTCTCTTCAAAATATTTGTGCAACACCCTTCTTAATCATTAATGTCCTAGCACAATCAATGATATACCTATTTCTTCTTTCAACAATACCATTTCGTTCAGGGATTATAGGAGCTGACATCTGCCTTTGAATTCCTTGTTCTTAACAATAAGTAGTAAATTCATGCAAAGTAAAATCACCTCCTCTGTCAGATCTAAGGCATTTTAGGGTCTTACTAGTCTCCTTATCCACTATGACTTTATAGATCTTAAACATGTGAAAAGATTTTGATTTATCTCTTAAAAATATAACCCACATCATTCTAGAATAATCATCAAAAAGCAACATAAAATATCTATCTCCATAGTAACTCTGAGTTCTCATTGGACCACACAGATTGGTGTGGACAAGATCTAAAATAATTTCAGAAGAATAATTTTTACTGATGAAACTAGAACTAGTTAACTTCCCAAACTGACATTCTTTACACATTACATTGTCTGGTTTTACTAGGTTGGAAAACCTCTCACTATCTTCATCTTACTAACTTTGATCAAGTTATCAAAATTTACATGACAAAACCTCTTATGTCATGACCAAAAATTTTCTACCTTAGCAATTAGACAACTCTTAATAGTGTAACCACCCTAATTTGGTCTGCTCTAACTATAGACCTTATTTTCCCTAAGTGTGATCATACCCCCAATTATGTCCAGACAACTCTTCAATTAGATGGCATAATTCATTCAAATCAGATTTAATCTCCTAAGCGATCTAATCACTAAATTTTATTAATCACCTAAGCCAATCAAATCAAATCAATTTCAAATCAATTCAAATCAAAACATGGCTAAGGTAATTAATTTAAAAGGAATTAAATAAATCCTCATTATATCCTAAATCACTTGCAAAAGCCTATCTTCTAGCCTAAATTAATCTAATTAATTGGCTATAGTCTAATTAATTATCTAAAGCAATCAAAAGCTTAAATAATTAATTTCCCTATTTTTGAATGAATATATTAATTTCATTAATATTCCCCTTAACCCTAACCTAACCTATCTCAACCACCTTAACCCTGGGTTAAAACCCATCCCAACCTATTCCCCCCATGCTAAGCCTAATCCTAATCTTAATCCTATCCTAACCCACTTCCTAATGTTGTTACATTCCTAATTTTTTTATTAATAATTCAACCCACTTGAGAAAGTCAACTTTCTCAAGCTTGACTCCCTCTAAGTCCACTTTCTCAAGCTTGGAATTACACCCCTCACCATGCCTCTTAATTTCTCTCATTAATGCATCATTAATGGAGATTTCTCAAGCCCATGCCTCATCAATACCTTTGGCATTAATGCTTTTTACACCTCATTAATGGTTTTTACACCTCCATTAATGACCCTTGTCGCCTCTCTCTCTCCTCATTTCTTCTATAAATAGAATGAGTTTTTGAGCTCAAATGGCCCTTAATTTTTAGAGTTAAAAGCATTGTTATGCTGTTTAGATTACTTGTGAATCCATATTGCATCTTAGATTTAATATTATGCATTGTTATTATCTTCATTTTTAGAGTTAATATGCATGTTTCTTAACCATTTAGATTAGTTTTGATTCAAATATTCCATTATTAGGTTGTATATGTCACTGATTTATGCATAATCTGAGGGCATGATTATGGCATTCTTCAAACTCCTCCTAGATAGGAAGCAATAGACCAGTTTTAGTGTTTAGCTTCAAACACTCGGTCTTTATAAGTTTTCACTAATATAATGATCTATTGAAGTGTCGTTTGCAGATAACAGGTCCACTAAATCACACACAAATAGTAGAATTCATATGGAACAAGTTCACTTTAGTTTGTTCACTAGTAGCAATCAATTCTCCTGATTTCCCAATAATCCTACATATACCTTCATTGAACCCCGATCTATCTCCTTTTTTATTCAACTAAGCAACACTTAAAAAGTTGTATTTTAGAACATCAACCTAGTAAACATCATCACAATTTATTTTATCATTCAAAGCAATAAACCTTTACCTTTTACCAAATAGGGAGCATTATTCCCAAATCTTATGAAGCCTCCATCACATTCTTTCATCTTGATAAATTTTCTTATATCATCGGTCATATGGTGAGTGCACCCACTGTCAATAATCCAATTACAACTACGATTCATGTTATAAACCAAATCTTTCCCACCTTATTCTAAGGGTTCTTCCTTTACTACAATAAACATAATTTATTCTTCATCTCTTCCATCATATTCCTCATCGATAACACCTTCCTCATAGGTAACACATTCCTTAGCTAGGTAGTATAGTTTCTTGATCTTGTCCTTTAATCTTCTTGGCTTCTCCTTCCTGTCATTGTCAGGGCATCTAGAGGCAATATGTCCAATTTTATTACATTCAAATAACTTCAAAGGCAACTTCCCCTTATATTTACCTTTCCCTCTAGGAAACATTTTAGCAAGTAAATATTCCAATTCCTCATGCTCTCTTTCTTTAGACAAGATAGATTCATAAACATTAGAGTAACATGCTGAAGAACTGTTAGATATCTCCTTCCCTTTTCTAGATGGTGCAAGATTCAATGATGACTTGAAAGCAGCTTAAAATTTTGGCATACTATTATCATAATTTCTTAACTCAAATGTAGTTAATTTCCATATGAATGCATCAAGAGTAACAATAAAAGTTCATATAGATCTAAGCTCTTGTATAGCTGAAACCCTAATAGAATACTGAGTCAATAAAGTTATCAACATTTTTTTTACCACATCCCCCTCCAGACGATTACCACCAGCACCTCGGATAGCAATAACAACTTCTTTGATTCTTTGACTATATTATTCAATGTTCTCATTTTCTTGCATCCTCAGGTCATCATACTTTCCTCTCAAAATACCAACCTTTTCCTTATGCACATGTGGATCTCCACCATAGACAATCTTCAACTTCTCCCACATCTCATTAGTAGTATCCAAGTCTTTAATATCAATAAAATCTGCATCTAAAAGAGTACTTGCAATAGCTTCCATAGTAGTAGTATGTTCTTTCCTGACCTTCAATTGATCTACAGTTAGGGTTCCTTAATGGACAATATAATTATTAACCACATGATCCCAATAGTGATCACCAATACCTTTAAGATAGAGCATCATTCGACCACACCAAACTAAGTAGTTCTCTCTTATGAATTTAGGACCTTCCTTTCTCATCATCTTTAGATCTTTACCTCAAGATGTCAAGATTCACCACAATGAAGGACCAAATCTCTAATACCAATTCTTAGTCCCAAGATCAAATTATTGAGGTGGGGGGTTAAATCAATAATCTACCAAATAATCCAAATTGTCAAACTATTAAACTTAAACCAACATTCACAAGATTAACCTTAAATACAACAAATGGAAATCATAAACATGCAACTCCATCCACAAAGTTTACACATAGATTTATCTCGTGGAAACCCAAATTGGGAGAAAACCACAACATGAATTATTACCCACTAAATGATGGACTCTTTTGAAGTACACCCTCTGAGGAGCTTAACCATGTTAGGAGTTTACAAAAAAAGTGTTAGGTGCTACCCTGTGAAGGGATTTTCCTTAGGCCTACTATAACATTTACCCTATTAAGAGTAGCCTTTTTAGAGGACTTTGAACACTTGACAAAGTGTCATCTTTCTAGAGGATTTACAACAAAGATCTATTAAGATCTACCTAGTTAAGGGATTTAACCTGCTGCAACTGTTAGGGAACAACATAAAGAATGATCTGTAGAACAACACTACCTCTTCTTGGTCAAATCCACTAAAGGACACAATCTCTTCTCAACACACTTAACTCTGCTCTGTCTTGATCACAACTCACACTTTATAATAATACTTACCCAACACATGATCAATACACTTAACTTTCAACTTCATCCATTATATATTGAGCTTTTAAGTCCACTGCCTTAATCAATCCCTAAACTTGAATTTCAAATATCCCACTCAGATCCAACATGTGACAAAATAAAATTTAATGTACAAAACATATATCTAAGACCGCGTCAACCAATACAATGATTTACATAGAATTTTGTGTCAAGGGCTCAAACACATTTTGACAAAACACATGATTCCTCTAGAATATTTTCCATAAGCTTGCATCGAACAACGTGTTTCTAGATCATCACCTCCAATCATGAATACACATCACCATATCGTGACTAACTTAACCCATTCCACCACCACCTCAACATTGATCACTAATCAAAGATTTATCAACTATCACTCAAGAACAAAAACACTTTAACCTGATAACAAATATTTCTCTGTTCATCTATCACCTATCCTACAAATCGGTCACTCAAATTAGTTAAGGTCACAACTATAACATATGAAAGCTATTGTCAATCATATCCTATGACCTTTCCACAAGATACAACAAATATTTAACAAGACATTCAAATCATCTATCACCTATCATTAACTATTCTAGCAGTCACAATATTATTCTTCAACTGATCACAACTATCACATAAGATCACTTTAGTAGTAGTGGTCATGCATTAGAAATCTAGAGACATACCTAAGTCTCCCATAAAGATTGAAACCATTGAAACTCACTGCAACCCTTCAGTCATCACAACTATGCCTGGAAACACACTAAGAATACAAGGTCAATAGTTGACATCAATGACAACATAATAACTTATCATCCTGTAATCAAATTTGTATCATGAAATATCCAAAAATCACTTACCATCACTGCATCAGATATGCCAACATATGGGCACCTCGGGATTCTGGACCCTTCTTGAGTTTTCAATTTCTTCTCCAACCTTGTGCAATCGGCCCTTTTTTATTTTGATCACAAAATTGATATAAAAGGAGGTCCAATCACTTCATTTTGAAGAGAAAAAAGAGGTTAAAGAGCTTTTAAATTTTTGTCTACAATCATTCCAAGAGCATTCATAAGAATTTCCTAGGAGCATTGAAGGAGATCACTTACAACCATTAAAGACTTCAAGATTTTAAGATCTTTTGCATTCAAGGATATTTCAAGGATCTTTGAAGGAGTTCATTAGATGCATTTTCATCGTCATTCCATGATCATGCATGTTCCTTTCAAGGTATAGCTTCCTTTTTTGAAGATAGTGGAGTTGATTATCAAGGAAGGGTTTGTTCATCCATTATTCATTTGCATTTGCATTTCTGATTTGAGCATGAGTACATCTACATCCATATATCCATGACTTGGTATGATTGATCTATTACATATGATAAGATATCATACATTCCTACATGATTCAACAACATTGGGCACTTCTACATCCTTTTGGATTAAGGATACATATCCTCCACAAGGGTTTCTACAAAGCAAGGTAAATTTTTACATTTGCTTTGATTTTACATACATTTACATTCAAGATTAATTCATAAAATGGGGCTTGACCAAGGCAAGCCCCCCCCCCCCCTAAAAAAACCATTTTTCCCTTACAGATTTAGGAACACAAACTTGTAGATTCAAATTGAGAGCTGTCAGAAATAGGTTACTATCATAGATCTAGATTTTGGGAAATCTTGCAGAGCAAGTGGATGTCAACTTCAACCTAGTCCTAGGTCAATTTTATGCATGTCACTATCCACCCTCTAGATCGAAATAGTCTTGAGACATAAATATTTCTAGGTTTTGAAGATCTTGAGTTTCTTGTTCCAGATTTTCTCTTGTTTGGGTTTTTGAGCTGTTTCTGGAGCATAATTGCAGCTTTGAGTTTGAACACATACTTTTCAAGAATTTAAAGGCGATTTGGTATATTTTTGTTAATTAATTTGAGTATTTACACTTCATATCTATTCTATTTCCTTAGTTTCAACATTATCTTTATATTCCTAGTTGATTATACTTGGCACATAGGAAATAACATCTTCTTTCTTAGCCCTTGGTTAGATTCTTGTTTTGCATTGATACTCTTATAACACTTTGATTGTATTAATATAACTTGGATCCAACTAGGGTATTTTCTTGGGAGATTTATTCCTTTTTGGCCCCCTTTCTTGAGGTATATAAATAGATATACATTACACCACACCAAAATGTATATTTTGCTATATACATTATGCACCAAAATGTATATGGTTAAAAATGGTGGAAGGGATCAAGATGGAGTTTCAAGATAAGAATCTTCCCCACTTTCACCTATATACCTCAATAAGGGGAGGGCCACCAAGGAAGAGATCCCTCAAGAAAAACCCCTAGTTGAATCCAAGTTAGATTAGTAGCACCTTAGGGATATAGGGGCACCAATACAAAACAAGGAGCTAACCAAGTGCTAAGAAGGAAGAAACTATTTCCTACATGCTGGGTATAGTCAAATAGGAGGATAAAAGCAATGCTAAACTAATGAAAGGATCATATCTAAAATTCAAGTGCTGAAATTAACTAATGAAATACACCAAATCACCTTTGAATTCTTGGAATATGTTTTTTAAAACCCAGGTCCTCAATTCTACTCCTGAAATAGCTAAGAAAATGGAACAAGACCAGATCTGGAATAAGAAACCTGATATCTCCAAAACCTAGAAATATTTCTAGATCAAGACTATGATGACCTAGAGGGTGGATGTTGACATGCAGAAAATCCACCTAGGACTAGGCTGACCTTGGCCTAGTCTAGGACCAGAAAAATAAACTGGAACCCTGTGTCAGACTCTAAAACTATTAGATCTATAGAAAATGATTGAATCTTTACTATCTGGGGTAGGATAACTTCAGCCTAAACCTAAATATTGACAAAAAAAAAAATGAATCTCATATCTGTAATCTTCTTCCAAAAGGGTACTCAGATTTGTACTTCAATCTATCCTCTTGAAACCTGCAAATCTTGAAAAATGACGTGTGTGGGTGGCTATATAGGGGTTTGCCTTAGTCAACCCCCTATTTTAGTGATTTCCACATCCATGAATAACCATTAGGAAATATTTTTATGTATCTAGTACCCATGAATCTAGAATAAAAATCTAGAATGTATAGAGAAATGTATGTAAGATCCTAAGATCTAACCCTAGAGAGTGAAACCCTAGCATACAAATATAAATGTGTATGTAAATATAAAGAAGAAGTGCATAGATCTGAAAATAACATAGAAATCATACCAAGAACCCAAGGCTAAAGTACTCCTAGCCATCTTCAAAATATCAGTTTGCTACCCCATGTTGATATCTTGTATGCTCGATCAATGTTGTTAAATGCTTGATTTGGGAAGAAGAATGCAAAGTGAAGAAATCTCTTGCTTTAATGGATGTTTCAAAGCCCTCTTGTTTCCACCTTGCAATTGAAATATGTCAAATTGGGTTGTCCATGTGATCTTGTATCATCATCAAATGAAGCATTTGAGTGTGAATTTATAGTGATTTTTGGATTACACCCCACAAGGGCCGACTGCACAAGGCGAGAAGCCTTGAAATTTGAAATGGGCACAGGATCCTGAAAGGGCTATGCCTTAGGGCTAGGACAATATTGACCTATTCCCTAGGGGTAGGAAGACCTCAGCATACCCCTTAGGGTTAGGCCAACCTTAGGATATTCTTTGGAGGCATAGTCTTCTAAAATTATTTTGAGATTGTAAATAACAGTTAGTTCAAGGTTGGAGAAAGAGATGAGTGGAAAAAAATACTTTTGGGATGAAAAAACACTTTTAAAAAGGAGATGAAAAATGAGGAAAACTTGTGGTTAGGTTCTACCTTGATATTTTCACCAAAGAAGAGGGAAATCAAGGAGGATTTTCTAGATCCTACCCTTATTTTACCTAGGAGAGAGAAAAGAAATAAGTCCAATGCATCCTAAATGCAAGTGTACCATGAAATCACAATAAATAGGTGCTAAACCATTAATAAAATGAAGTGCTTCCAATGTAGGAAAATACATTTAGCCCCCAGTTTAGTGGTATATGACACTACGTGCATATGCAAGCTAAAGTAAGAGAACATTTAGTAAAGAAAAAGGATATAGCCAAGTCCACAACGCATAGAGCTTGCAAGAAATCAAGTAACTGCATCCTACAAAACATGCCTTAGTGATAATCAAAACCACCTAGGAATTACTAATGAATTATTTTGTGAAGTTTGTGAGTAGCTATATGCCCCCTGTTTCAACTTGCTAATTTTAGAAAAGGGTGAAACAAGGTGACAAGTTTACCGCAACGAACTAGAAATGCAAAGTGATGAGAAAGAGCCTTTCCAAAATTGTTTAGGAAGTTTCCCAAATCTTCCTAAATTTTTTTTAGGAGAAAGGGTATTGAATCAAAATTCTAACGCTCATGAAAACATCAAAATTAGAGTTACCTAGCTCAAGTTATGATCACAAGTATGAATGGTTATTCTAAATGCATATAAAGAAACCCTAATTTCTAACCTAATTTATATGCATAAAAAACATAGATAAGATATTTAACTTGTAAATAGCTCATTGGGTACCTTTATGTTTGTAGAATAATAGAAAGAGGAGAGAAAATATCAAAGAAGGAGGAGCTTCTGCCGATTTGACTGGAGGTCCTAAAGCGAGCCGTGACTGATGGAGGACCGCTGGATGAGGTAGGACCCGATAACTACACCTAGTTCCTTACTTTTCATACCCTTTTCTCACTTTCTAGGCATTTAGAGGATCTTCATGTACCCTAGGATAGATTCATTTTTTGTATTATCCTTTAGAGATCAACCTAGACTTTCTAGGAGGTCAATTTATACTTGAGGTACAAGTCAACTTGAATTGTGTCACATCCTATGAAAATAGGATCACATCTGGTGTCTTTCATCGCATCCTATAAAAAAATGATCGCATGTGGGATGTGAGATTGCATCTGGGAAAAAACAAAGTCATTTTTAGTAAACTTCTTAAAACATGAAGTATGACTAAATTGCGTCTGTTTATTGGTTAAAAAGAGTAGTTGTTAGATCTTTTGCATGTTTGGTTGAGCTAAAATATTGATGTAAGTCTCTAATTCTTGACTAACATAATGATATACCTGTTGTATCTTTCTGAGGACCCCAACCTATGCATGTCCTTGCATTATCTCACTCCTTGACTGAGGTAGAGTGGCATATTATTGGTCATTTATGACTATAATCATTGATAGATTTACCCTACATTAGGGTAAATCAAGGGTTGTTGACTGCTCTTTCTAAGAGATGACACTCAAATAACAACACCTTCCATCTTCTTACCAATGAGATGACTATTACCATAGAGGATGTGTGGTGCATCATGCGTATTCTTGTGATGGGTCGTGAGGTGCACTTCGAGTCTCTGTCTATTGTATCTATTGTAGATGCTCAGAGATTTTTGTAGATTCCTCCATTACATGATGATATCTAACATGGGATTACATGCTAGCACATTATGAGTTCCTTCCTATGGTTCTTGTTGGGTTGATAGGAGGTATCTTGATGCCTGATTGCAGACAACACGACTTCATGTGTGGTTGGGTTGGTATGCTCAGGAAGATGATTGTGTCTACCCATAGATTTGGTCAGGGTAGTTGTATTCTAGCACACATGTATAGAGAGATACATGTGATTATATATGAGTACTCTCAGAGCATGACTATAGGTATTTTGATTCTTCAGATCTAGGCTTGGGAGCACATCCTAGTTACACAACCGATTGTGGACAGACAACGAGCACCAGAGGATCTATATGTTTATATGTATTTAAGTTATGTCTAGAAGCCCCACCTAGTAAGATGGAGTATTGGCACATGGTTCTTGATGATGTGATAGTGGTCAAGTGGCGACCATACCTTGGCTATGAGGAGTGGTGCTCAGATCGGTGACAAATGCCATATTTCTTCTAGAGTAGATATCTGATTGAGTGTACTAGGTACGTCATGGAGAGATTCATTTTCACTTGTGTTTTGAGAAAATATGGTGAGATATAGGGCATACCACAAGAATTGATAGTATATGCTCGGGTCTATGATGAGGAGCCACTATGGGGTGCTTGATTATCATATGAGACTATGCAAAGAGAGATCCTCGAGATGGTTGCAGTTGGTTAGGATTATCAAGCTGATATAATAGATGTAGGGGTGACTGATGAGTTCAGTTCTTACCTTATAAAATATCCCTTTCCATGGTTCACCACTCATGATGATATTATACCGTGTATTAAGGACACATTAGATTATGATCCTTCCAATGACGGTCCTCTGAGAGGTGGAGGAAGAGAAGACAAGGGGTATGAGAGGTGGCATATATGGGAGGGGTGATAGAGGTGGCAGAGGCCCTTCTATGGACAAAGGTTAGATACATGGCCGAGATGATAGGGGTGATGATGGAGATGATAGGGGTGGTGGAGTGGAGGGCCGATGTACCTAAGTTAGATTTATACCTCCACATAAGGATCCAGGTCTACTAATGACTATTCAACAATAGAGATCACCAGGATAGAGACCTATAGGTGAGAGAAATGGTGTAGGGGGACCTCCTAGATAGGATCCTCCTAGAGATATCGACAGAGACACAGGTAGAGATGGGGATCCATTATCACACTACGAGTGGGAGAAAGAGCAGCTAAGGGCTTGCATCAGTAAGATAGATGCACTATTAGTAGATAGGGACAAGTAGCTTGAGCTTGTGAGGTCAGAGCAAGATCAACAACTAGGTTCTCTAAGAGAAGAGAGAGATCAATAAAGGGACAGATTAAGAGCTGAGAGAGATATTAAAGCCCATACTACTACACATCAAGGATAGAGAGCTGCATATTAATTTTCTCTATATTGTGTGACTATTCCTCATCCACAACGGGCACCATTGTATTCAGTCATAGAACAATAGTAAGAGGGTGCTATGACACTGCCACCTCTTACACAAGGATATACACAAACTCATCCACCTCCTGATTAGGTTAAGGATGGTAGTCAGACATGAGACTATTGATTCCTGATATTTTTTTGTATATTGATTCTTCTGTGATCACTTATTGTATTCTTGATACTTGATACATGTGTATATGTTGATTATGATCTCCTGATACTGTTGATACATTCCCACATTTTTGATCTGATATTCACTGAAATATATGAGATGATAGCTTTTGATTTTGATATATGCATCATTTTTCATTTTGATATCTGTTGTAGTGATAGATGATTAGATTTGATTCCTACCTGATGATGTACTTGGTCTTTGTGATGATGTAGATTAGATTCATGTGATGACATCATTTATGCACTTTAGTTTTCACTGATATATATAGATGTGTTAAAATGATTCTATGTGAATATGTAGATGTATGTTTTTGAGATTTTCTTTATGCAAATATATGTATGGATGCACTTAGGATGTAGAGATGCAAGACTTGAATGATTTATGTATTTTTTAGTTTTTTCTTTTCCCATTATGAATAAAAAAATGAATGCAATGTTATGAATATGCAACAACATGAATATATCAATAAATAGATTAAGTAATCAACTTAGATTTGAATGAAACTAGAAAATCATTTTGAGCCCAATTGCTTATGTTGTCAAATGAATCATGGAAACTTAAATGCAACTAAATGCATACTTCTAGGACTGTTACTGATCTTTTTACACTAAGCATTTTATCATCATAGGGTGTTTGTGTAACAAAAATTATTGGTCAATACAACTATAACTAACACTAAGGAAGTATTGTGAGAGTATGAATACTACCTTAATTGGATGCAATGTAAAAAATAAACCAAAGCATCAAGACATAGAGGCCAGGATGACTTGTCAGTTATCTCCTTTTGATTTAAGAGTCACCTTCGGCTCATGTGCAATGTAGGATATGTAACCCGCAATGACCTTTAATGTTCATATCCTTGGGTACATAATGTGTCATACACTGTACTTAGAATTTGATTAGAAACATATAAGGAAATTGATTCAACCTCACCGTAGCTTACACATAAAAAGTATCAAGATATATGCTGCTATCCACTCATGTTGGAAGCTCTTACCATAAACATCCAAATTAGGTGAAGTGTATAGGATCATTGAAGCAATCACCATACACAGAAAACCAATAAAATTTTATGCCCCTATCTTTGAAACTCTTTTTCATGTAATAGACATCATGGAGTAACTTAGAGGACATAACAAGCAACAATTGACAATCAGACAAAGAAAATTCATGACCATTTATATTCCCCTAGCATGAAACATCATCAGAAAATGAAAAGAGTCATAATCAAACCAAAAATAGTCTAGATGTGTTTATGTGGTGTTTAGGAACAACTTTGATTCACTATTCAATCATAGTAGAGAAATCAATAATTGCAACTTGGAATTAAGCAATGTATATCTGTGTCTGAGTGAGTGAGATAATATCAACAATTGCAATCCAATGGAGTGTTGAGAAACACTATTGAATTAAAGTGTTGCGATACACTAGTAGGATTAAAGTTTTGAGAAACACTAGCATAATTTCCATTATAGGTAGGTGGTGTTTAAGGAACACCTTTGTTTGTGATAGTGACCAAGTTGTTGAAATTCAAGTATTGAAGAAATACTATTTGTAGTGGAAAAAATTCCTAGACAAGGACCTAGGAGGACCTAGCAACCAACAACCACTGACTGAAAAAGCTAACGAAGATGCCCCCAATGCAGAATGTCTATCCCTAAGACACAAATATAGACACACTCCAGGAAAGGAAAGTACATTCTTGAAGAGTTCAGATTCAACCAATAGCACAGATATGATCATGAAGGATTGGTGAAAGCAGTGCATTGATAGATGGAGCACTAATTACAAGTGATGCTTGTTTTCCAGGGTTTCACCACTCAGCAAATTTCTATTTTTGATACCAAGACGTTTGTTTGCTAGGTTTTTGTCAAGGCACTTTTTCTTATTTTTAAAAATTTTTGTACCTTTTCTCTCTTTTTTTTTTTGTAGAATCAAGGCACCTGTTTACTAGGTTTTCACCAAGGATACCTTTTTTTAGGACATTTTACATTATTTTTTATTTTTCTCTTTTCTACTATTTTTTGCTTTCTTCAGGATCAATTTTTCATTTTTTTGGTATTTTCTTAGGATCAATTTCATTGTACAAGCCCTTCAGCTAGATGTCAAACATAAAACCACTTCAAGTGTAGAGTATTGATAGGATAAGGAAGAACATCTCCCTCAGGTGTAGCTAATTGATAAGCTCCTATCCTGAAAATTGCTGTGATAACATAAGGCCCCAACTAGTTGGCTTCAAACTTGCCTTTTTGTTCTCTGTTTGGTTGGTTCTTAGGATTCTCTCTTTAACAAGATCCCCCACTTGAAACTATCATGGCTTTAATTTCTTGTTGTACCCTTTTGACATCCTTTTTTATATACTTTTAGGTGATCAAACACTTGTTGTCTGCACTCATCCAACAATTCTAGTGCTTGAACCCTATCTATGCAGTATTATTAATCTGTAACAAGACCTTGGAGAGATACTCGCAAAGAAGAAATTTCCACTTTAATAGGTAATACTACCTCTATGCCATAGATAAGAGAAAATGATTCATCTCCTATTGGTGTTCTTATGATTGTTATGTAAACCCATAGTGTTGGATTTAATTGTAAATGTTAGTCTCTACCAGATTTACTCATAGTTTTGTGTAGGATTTTTACAATGTTCTTGTTTGAAGCCTTAGACTGTCCATCACCTTAAGGATATTAGATTGAAGAACAATGTTGAGTAATGTGAAATTATGTACAAAGGTCCTCAATGTCTTGGTTCTTGAACTTCCCCCCATTCTCTGTTATAATAGATGAGGGTATCCCGTACCTATAGATGTTGTAATTCAAGATGAACATAACAAATTGTTTTCTAGTGGCTTTGATTAGAGGCACTTATTCAACCCACTTTGTGAAATACTTAGTGGCCATGATGATGTATTCTTGTCCACTTGAATAATTGGGATATATTTGTCCAACAAGATCAAAGGCCCATTGTTGAAATGGCCAATGTGTGACAAATGGTATGAGCTCCCTGGCTGGAGCATGGATAAGATTTCCACATGTTTGACATTTTTGACATGTTTTGGCATATTGAAATGCATCTTTCTCCATTGTAGGCCAATAGTATCCAACCCTTAGGAGTTTCTTAGATAATGAAAAACCATTCAAGTGAGATCTACACACACCTTCATGGACCTCTTTTAATGCATGATCAGACTCTTCTTGTTGAAAATTAGTCAAATTGTTGTCCACATTGGTATTCTGTCATGAAGGTTTTGTCCAAATTTTCATGAAATCTATGTTCTCACAACATCGCTACTAGTTTGTCTTTGACTGCAATCTGTTGACAGTCTGATTCACTTGTTGTTTCAAAATTTGACTCTGCTATGCTAGTCCAAGTGACTTGTTACTTTAATCATCTTTGTCCACGCTTTCCTTACCCTGAGTTGCAAGAGCAGGATCGTTAACCTTGACTCAAGATCAGAGTCATTGATTCTCTCTCTCTGTTGGAAATTATTTCTTTTATCTTTTGGTCTTGGAAATAGTCAACACTTTAGATATCACTTCAATGCCTGTCAAACAATCAATCGATTCATCATCCCTTTTCTTCAATCTTCTAAGAAAGAAAATCAAGACAATCTTACAATGTCTAAAAGAAAATGTGCTAAACCTTATGGTCCTAATAATGAGAATGAAGAGATTCTTATGGAAAATCTTATCAAACAAACTTCAAACTTTGAAATTTGAACTCCAAGAATTAAAGGGGGAAAAGGATACACCATCCAAAAAATCCTTACTAAGATCAACCCATCCTTTTCTATTTGATAATGATTTCACATCTCTCCACTTCCTTCCAACATGGAGAAATCTTGGTATGGAAATCCTATCTTTGATCAAAAGAGTGGCTCCAAAGCCCTAAAAGCTACTGAAAACACCATGAAGTCTCCCCCCAAAAGGATTAGTAACCCCATGAAAGAAAAACCTTGGGTTAAATGTAAGAGGGACTTCAGTCCTTTGGGACAATCTTATGAATCAACATTGCAAGAAATTTTTGAGCATGACCTCATCACATTACCTCAATTCACATCTCATGGATTGAAATTATTGAGTACCTATTGTGCATGTCATCAACATAATGAGCATAAAACTTCATCTTGCATGGAGTTGAAACATAAAATCCAAGATCTCATATATGATGGCACAATTGAAGTGGAAAATCCTAATGATTCATCTAATCTCAAGAATAATCAATACCATTAATCCATGTATAGCAATGGTTCACATATCACATCCACTTCTTCCACCATTCCTCCATCTCCTAAACCTTAAAAACTATCCATACCATCTCTATCAAAGAACTGAGCCTAATGATGACTATGTCTACCCTCAAGGACTACCTCTAAAAGAGATCCAAGCTAATCAACATACGTCTGCAAGTATTTCTTAGGCTTCAAAGATCATAGACCAAAATCATCCATGTGCTTCAATGCTTATCATGCCTACTCAAATTGATAATCCATTAGCCTTTCAAGGATCCCCTATGCAGATCAAAACTCCTACCTCATCCTTAGAAGTGGCTCCATGTCAAGATGACAATCCATAGTGTGAAGAAACAAATATCTGTAATGATTAGGATCAAGACACCATCCATCCTTATGCAATGGTTGACCAAAGTTACATATCTCAAGAGTCTCAAGATGATTTTATCATCCCCTTCGATTTATTCCAAGAAGATATCCCTCCATCTCCCAAGCAAGATCAAGATATCCTTTCCACCATCTCTAATGATCCTATTGAAAATCAAGAGAAAAGTACCATTTCTAAACCATCTAAAAATCCTTGTCAAGATCAGAGCATCCCATCATCCCCTTGTTATATTCTTCCACATCCAGAAACAATAATTCCTAAAAATATCTTGTAGAACAATAAATCCCCTCAAGCTTTAGCTTCTCCTATCCAAATTTCTCCTATCAAAGCTACTCATGCACCTATTGATATTAAGATGAATTCTAAAGAGAAGAGAGATGCAGAGCAAGCAACCACAAAACCTAGATTGGTATTCTTTGACTAGAAGAACCTAAAATCCCTACTTTAAGCCTTCTCCTTGACCCAAAAAATCCTTGAGGGTCTATACCACCTCTCTCAAGTGAACTTACTGCTCCACAACTCTCCCTAACTCCTAGGGACTTCTCACAATTTGGATCCAATTTGGGCTTTAGGATCAATTCCCTCAAATAGACAAAATGAAGGATTTCTTATCCAAACTATATGAAAATGAAAGAAATGGTGGGAAGGTCTTATTATGACCTAATACACTAGGAATCACTCACTTTTAGAGTTCCTAAATACCCACAACCTATCCTACTCAAATTAGGACAGTCAACCTTGTAGCCTTTCCTACACTATTTTTGGTGGAAAAATCTCAAATTATCCAAAGGACTTGTAAATATCATTACCTTTTAGGATACCCTATATCGTTCTCCTTCAGACCCCAAGAGGTGGATTTCTGACTTCACTCCTGCAATATCAAACTATCACTCTGTCCACAGGCCTAATTGGCTAGACCAGGCTTGGATAACAAAGAAAATATTTAAAAATGGGTGCATGAAACCAATTAAACCCATTAATACTCTCCCCTATCCTATAAATGCTAGATTCCAACCATTCACAAAGTCTCTTCAATCTTTGAGACTAGTTATCCACTCTTTCTCCTACTTTCCTAGTCAAATACATAGAGATATTTGACCTAGGGCTGGGTGGAAAACCCCTCCAATGGAGTCCTCTACTTTTGTTCTTTTGGAATCACTAAGATGACTCCCATAACTTGCATTTCCCAAAGGTTCATGCTTTTTCCATAGTGGGAAAGAAAGTTAGGGTTCTATAACCAAATTACCCTCATTTTCTAGGGTTTACAGAACCAGTGAACTTGTAAATTACTGTTCTCTCACTAGACTAAACTAGATCACCCCAAACCAAAGGAAAAGATTAGATAAACCCCTAATAAAACAAAATCAATTGGATTTTCATCCGTACCAATCTGTACATAATCTACAAACTTGAAAACACAGTACCTATTTACAAAATAGCAGAATTCCTTATTGGTTTCCCCTTCCAAAAGTCCATACATTCATTGCCAACCCATGAATGGGATTCAAACATGCTTAAATACTAGTTGCAAAGGTCATAACTATAGTTCAAATCTTTATGGACCGAAGTTGCAACTTTTCAACTATACCGAGCAACTTTTGAAAAGTTGTCAATGTTGTCAAACAACATTTTTGATAATTTTGCTAATTTGCAACTTTTTCACACTTAGGCTTATAAAATGCTACAAATGGCTTCAAAACATATACTAATGACCTAATTCCTAGTGATAAACCTATAAAACACAACTTTATGCCCATTTTATCACTTTGGCATCCTAGTTTATAATTGCACCTAGGATCCAAAAGATCTTACACTAGGATTATTACATTTTCTCATTTATCAACTAATCCCAAAGGATCCTAATCTATCCTAGGGAAGAACATAGCTTTGGTTACCTACAACATACAACTCAGGCCACTGAAACTCAAGTCCCTTGAGTTGTAATGTCTGCAATTTGGAGCCCCATCTTCTCAATGTCCTTCTCTGTTAGCCATGTAGCATCTTCCAATGGATTTTCCTTCCACTTGATTAGGTACTCATGATATGGTCTCCTCCTGGTTTGTTTACTAACCCTTATGTCCAAGAGGGCTTCAACTTCATGTTTATTTGGGTGAGGAATTTGTTGAAGTACTGCAACTTCCTGTGTTCCTTCTAGACTTTCATCACACACATTAGAACCTTTATAGGCATAAATATCACATACATTGAAGGTGTTAGACAATCCAATGTCTAGAGGTAAATCAATTTTAAATGCATTTTTGCCACATTTTTGCAATATCTTGAAGGGTCTCACTTCTTCATCATCATTTTGGTATACTTCCCTTTAGAAAGTCTCTCTTCTCAGAGGTGGATCATTACCATGTCCCCTACCTTATACTGCACATCTCTTCTTCTTTTATATGCTATCTCTTTGTATTTCCCTAAAGTTTGTTCAAGTATGCTCTTGAATTCTTGGTGAAGTTCCTTCATAACATTTGCAAAGTATTCTTCTTGTGCACTCCTTTCCATACTACTAATGTTTCTTAACTCTATTACACCTCTAGGGTGTGTCCCATATACTAGTTGGAATGGGCTATGATTAGTGCTCCTATTCACTGAGTCATTATAGGAAAATTATTCCTCTAGTATAACTGCATCCCACGTGGCTCCATGGTATTTTTTAGACATCTCAGTAGGTTCCCAAGTGACCTATTTATGACCTATGTCTGGCTATCTATTTGAGGATGATATGTCGATGAGTATGACAGATTTGTCCCTAATCTTTTCCACAGCGTTCTCCAAAAATGTCCAAGGAATTTTGAATCCCTGTCAGAGACTACAGTCATTGGTAATCCATGCAACCTCACTACTTTCTTGAAGAATATCCCTTCTATATGAGAGGAATCATGGGTTGTTTTGAAAGGTAGGAAATGGGCCATTTTGGAAACCTATCTACTACCACATAGGTACTATCATATCCCTATTTGGTTCTTGGTAAGCCCAATACAAATTCCATGCTAATGGAGTCCTAAGGCTTCATTGGGTTGGGCAAAGGCTTATACAATCCTGCATTGGATGATCTACCCTTGGCTTTCTGACAAACCATGCACTTCACAATAAATTTCTTACCTCTGTTTGCATTTTGGGCCAGAAATAGAACCTTCTTATCATATCCAAAGTTTTGTCCAATCCAAATTGACCTCCTAATCCTCCATAGTGCTTCTCCCTTATGACATTCTCTCTCATGGATCCCCTTGGGATAAAAATTTAACTTCCTCTAAAAAGTAACTCCTCCTGCAACATGTAGTCTACAAAATCACTGTGATATTTGTCATTCATATCCTTGCATACTTGGTATGCCTCTGAAAAGTCTTCATCCTGTTCATACATCCCCTTCATGGAATTGATTCCAACACTCCAATCTAACTTCTTGAATGGTCAGATTCCTTCTACTAAGGGCATCTGCAACGTTATTGGTTATACGTTTCTTTTGTTTAATGGTGAAATTGTATGCTTGGATTTATTCCATATACTTGATGTTTTTGTGGTTCAGTTTTTCTTGTCTATTAAAAAATATCAAAGCTTGATTATCAGTAAAAACTATGAACTCCTTAGGAAACAAATAATGCCTCCATTTCCTTAAAGACTGAACCATTGCATACATTTCTAAGTCATAGGTTGAGTACCTTTGTTTTGTCTCATTCAAATTCTCACTAAAGAAGGTTACTGGTTTTCCTTCTTGACTTAGAACCCCCCTATGACCCTATTATTGGCATCACATTCTATTGTGAACATTTTCTTGAAATTAGGAAAAACTAATATGGGTTCTTTTTCTACCCTCCTTTTCAAGTAATAAAAATATTTCTCTGCTTCATTTGTCCATACAAAATGACACTTTCTTCCACCCTTGATTGTGTCAATCATAGGGGCACAAACATTGCTAAAACCCCTAATAAAATTTCTATAAAAATTGGCTAGTCCATTAAATTTTTTTACCTCACTAGAAGTCCTTGGTGTGGGCCAATTGAGTATGGATTCCACCTTCTCTGGATCCATTTTGAGATTTCCCCTTGAGATGAAAAATCCAAGGAACACTAACTCTTCCTGGAAGAAGATACATTTATCCAAATTAACCTTTAAATTTTCTTATTTAAGCCTTTCCAAAACCAAATCCAAGTGGGTTAGATGTTCTTCTCTACTCTTACTAAAAATCAATATGTCATCTAGATATACAACCACAAAATGATTAATAAAATTTTTCAATAATTCACTCATGAGCCTCATGAATGTGCTTGGAGCCTTTGGGAGGCCAAAGGGCATCACCAACCATTCATATATCCCTTCATTGGTCCTGAATGTAGTCCTCCACTCATCCCCCTATCTAATCCAGATATGATGGTACCCACTTTTCAAATCCAACTTGGAGTAATATCTAGCCCCTCCTAGGAAATACATTAAGTCCTCCATTCTAGGCATAGGGAATCTATATCTGATAGTGATTTTGTTTATGGCTCTAGAGTTAGTACATAATCTCCATGTACCCTCTTTCTTTGGAGCGAATAGTGCAGACATTGCACAAGGACTGATGCTCCTTCTAATGAATCCTTTCTTGAGCAATTCTTCACCCTGTCTGGATAACTCCTCATTTTCATATGGTGTCAATTTATATGCAGCCTTATTAGGCATTGTGGACCCTGGTATTAGATCAATACAATGACTTACATCTCTGACTGGTGGAAGTGTACCTGTGGTACTGTCTACAATTATTTCCTTGTACATCTTTAACAAACTTTGTACATCCTTGGGTCCTACTGTCCTCTCTTATTCCTGTTCTCTTACTAGTTTCTTTTCTTCTCTTCTTGGTTTTACTACAATGGAAGAACAAGGGGTGTCTCTTCCTTTAAGAGCCTTAAAAAACTCCTTTTCTCCTACAACTAACACACTAGTCACTTTGTGTGTTTCTTTCCCATCACATGGTAAGGGTCTCATTGTATACTCCCTTCCATCCTTAGTAAGCACATAAAAATTGCTTCTCCCATCATGTTTTGAGTTCACATCAAATTTCCAAGGCCTTCCTAATAATAGGTGGTAGACATCCATCTTTGCAACATCACACAAGATCTTGTATTTGTAGTCTCCTACCTGAAACTCCACATAAACTTGTTCATTTACAAGGGATTGTTGCTCTTTGTTTAACCATGAGACCTTATAGGGTTAGGGTGAGGTAACTTCTTCAAACCAAGATTTCTAACCATTTCTATGGATGCAAGATTATCTGTTGAACCAGAATCTACTATTAACTTACACACTTTACCTTTCACCTTGCATGTTGTCTTAAAGAGAGTCTTTCTCTGAGGTGGTTCTTTGTCTGCATATGTCTTCAATAGAGTCCTTTTGAACATCAAGAATTTATCTTCTTTTGGATCAAAATTCCCTCTAGGCTCTTGTACACTCTATGTGTCTTCTTCTTGAGCAAGGTGGACTCTCCTTTCTCTCTCTTGGTTATTCCCTCCATTCTTCTCTGGACATCTAGAGGACTTGTGTCTTGTTTGATTGCAAGTGAAACATCTACCAGTGAATAATCCTGGTGTTTTTCCTCTGAATCTTCCTCTCCCATTAGGTATCCTTCCTTTAAATCCTCCTCTAGGATTTCTCTCTCCTTCCTGGTTCTCTTGACCACTGGTTTCTCCAAACAATTTTTTAGATGGTCCTCTACCACCAAACCTTCCTCTACCTCTAAAGTTTTGACCTCTCCCTCTATTTTGGGAGTCACTCTTCCTCTTTTTCTTATCCTCTATCTTTAGTGCCATCTGATAGCATTGATACACTATCTTGGGGTTGAACAAAGCCAAATCATCTCTTATGGAGTACTTGAGCCCATTCAAGTACCTAGCCAACTTCTGCTTCTCATTTTCAGGAACTTTGGTCCTCAAAGTGAGTTTGTAAAACTCCTCAGTATATGCACTCACATATAAGTCCTTTTGTCTTATACCTTGTAACTTCTAGTGCATTAAGATTTCATATTCTTCAGGTATGAATTTCTTCTTGATCTCTGTCTTCATTCTCCTATAGGTGGCTATTTGTTCCTTCCCTTCATCAAGTCTCTCATTCTGAAGGAAGTTCCACCAACTAAGGGTTGAGCCCTTCATTTTTGACTTTGCAATTCTCACCTTTTGGTTCTTAGGTACCCTATCACATTCAAAGTGATTGTCTAGGGCTTCAATCCAATCCATACATTCTTCTGGATTTAATTTGCCACAAAATACAGGGAGGTCAGCCTTGGTGTATTTTCTCCCTAACTTCTCAAGGGTTTCCAACACGGCTCTCTGATCTATAGGAAGTGCTTTCCTATCCAGTAGAGGCTCTTCCTCTCCAACTTCTTCTTCTTATTCTCCTTCTTCAAAGTCTTCTTGTACTCCTCTATCTACTTTCCCTCTTAGTTTATCCAAGTCTCTCTTCATGGCTCTATTCTCTTCTCTCACTACCTTTCTTTCTGCCATTTGTTCCTTGACCAATTTGGCCAACTCAACATTGGTTATTCTCAAAGGGATCTCCCTCTCTCCATACTCATTTTTAGACATCTTGTCTTCACTTCTTCTTTCCAATCAGGTTCTTAGTGGCTTTGATACCACTTGATGTAGAGCAAGAAGTCACAAAACCTAGATTGGTTTTCTTTGACTAGAAGAACCTCAAATCCCTACTTTAAGCCTTCTCCTTGACCCAAAAAATCCTTTAGGGTCTATACCACCTCTCTCAAGTGAGCTTATTTCTCCACAACTCTCCCTGACTCCTAGGGAATTCTCACAACTTGGATCCAATTTGGGCTTTAGGGACCAATTCCCTCAAATAGACAAAATGAAGGATTTTGTATCCCAACTATATGGGAATGCAATGAAATGGTGGGAAGGTCTTATTATGACCTAATACACTAGGAATCACTCACTTTTAGAGTTCCTAAACACCCACAAACTATCTTACTCAAATTAGGACAGTCAACCTTGTAACCTTTCCTACACTATTTTTGGTGGATAAATCTCAACTTCTCCATAGAAATTGGAAATATCATTACCTTTTAGGATAACCTTTAACCTTCTCCATCAAAACCTAAGTGGTGGATTTATGACTTCACTCCTGTAGTATCAAACTATCACTCTGTCCATAGGCCTAATTGGCTAGACCAGGCTTGGATAACAAAGAAAATATTTAAAAATGGGTGAATGAAACCAATTCAACCCCTTAGGACTCTTCCCTATCCTCTAAATGGTCGATTCCAACCATTCACAAAGTCTTTTCAATCTCTGAGACTAGTTATCCACTCTTTCTCCTACTTACCTGGTTAAATACATAGAGATATTTGAACTAGTGCTGGATGGAAAACCCCTCTAACAGAGTCCTCTGCTTTTGTGCTTCTGGAATCACTAAGATTAATCTCCTAGCTTGAATTTTCTGAAAGGGTCATTCTTTTTCCATGGTGGGAAAGCAAGTTAGGGTTCCATAACCAAATTACCCTCAGTTTCTGGGGTTTACAGAACCACTGAACTTGCAAATTATTGTTCTCTCACAAAACTAAACCAAATCACCCCAAACAAAAGGAAAATCTTAGATAAAACCCTAAGAAAACAAAATCAATTGGATTTTCATCCGTACCAATTCGTATAGAATTTGTAAACTCAAAAACATAGTAACTATTTACAAAATAACATAATTCCTTATTGGTTTACCATTACAAATGTCCGTACATTCATTGCCAACCCATGAATGGGTTTCAAATATGCTTAAATACTAGTTGCAATGGTCATAACTATAATTCAAATCTTTATGGACCGAATTTGTAACTTTTCAACTATACTGAGCAACTTTTGAAAATTTGTTAATGTTGTCAAATAACATTTTTGACAATTTTGCTAATTTGAAACTTTTGCACACTTAGGCTTATGAAATGCCATAAATGGCTTCAAAACATGTCCTAATGACCTAATACCTAGTGAGAAACCTAGAAAACACAACTTTATGCCCATTTTATCACTTTGGCATCCTAGTTTATAATTGCACCTAGGATCCAAAAGATCTTACACTAGGCTTATTACATTTTCTCATTTATCAACTGATCCCAAAGGATCCTAATCTATCCTAGGGAAGAACATGAAGGAAATAGCTTTGGTTCCCCACACCAAAGAGCCTTGGTTATAAAGCTCGCTCTAAAGATGTTGATATCCCTTCCACACCTTATCTCCCTCCATTCAAATGTAATAATCATCCTTCTCCATCCTCCAAATCCATCCTTGGTCCCTATATCCCAAAGCTAAAACCAACAAGCCTTCCATCTATATTAGGTCCTTATATCCCTCCATCCACCATTCCTATAACTACTATTTTGTCATCCACTTACCCTATCCCCCATCAAGATCAAAAAAGGCATACATCCTTGAACTCTCCCTATCAACCCACCCATATGAACCATCCATATCGGTCCTATTCATCCATAGTCCCCAAGTCTTTTGGGAGTAATTTGGGTGTACAATGAAAAAATCACAAATACAAGAATCCACTTACATATGAAGATAACTATGTCCAGTCTAATCGACATGTGACTACAAAGAAAAAGGAAATATTCAATAGACCACAAAGGTCAACTTAGCAAAGAATAATATCAAAGAAAATATGGGTTCCTAAATCCATCATGGAAGAATTGCATTCTAAATCCAAGAAAAGATTAAAATAAAGGAAAATATGGGTTCCTAAATCCATCATGGAAGAATTGTGTTCTAAATCATCCGAAAGCAAAATAAAATCAAAAGTTATATGGATTCCCAAGTCTCTCTTAAAAGGCTTGAACAAAAAGGAAAAGTCAGAGTTGGAATCCAAGCTTCCAAAGTCTTCCACTTCATCTCCATCTAAACATCTCCCATCTTCTAACTCTATTTTGGGTCCTCATGTCCCAAAATCCATTACCTTGAATACTTTACCCTCTTTTCCATCCATCTTGGGTCCTTATGTACCAAGATCCATATCCACTCATAAATCAAAGCCTCAAGCTATTCTATCCATTTTTCCTCCATTCGTCCCTTCAAGGGGTGTGTCCATGTTGATCTTATCATGATTTCCATCTACCTCTACACAAACCTTTCAATACCCTATCCAATATCCCACACCTACCTCCTACCCATCCATCCCATATCCTTCCATTCCTCTTATCCAATACATCATATAAATCCTTGGCTACCATCTTCCTTATCCTCCATATCATTGTTCTCTACCGTTACCCTATCAACATATTTGAGCATACTTTTAGTGGCCTTGGAAAATCATAGTATATCTTTCAAAGGAGCACTATCCAAAGATCAAGAAGATAAAGTTCCTCCATAAAATCAAAGGTACAAAAAATTTGAAAAAGAAGAAAAAGTGCCTTGGTGAAAACCTGGTAAATAGGCGCCATGGTAGAAAAAGTAACATCTCTACCAAGTAGGTGAGAACTTGGTAAAGAGGCGCCTCTTGTAGTCAGCTCTCCATCTATCAATGATCAGTCTTGGAAATCATTTGCTTCAGTTTGTACATATCTTTCAGTCACTTTTGTGACACTTTGGTTCTTCTAAGAACTCTCATGGCTTGAAATCGATCCAAAGTCATAGTCTAGGGGAAATCAAATTAGATGTGTCTTCACAATATGATTCAAGTAAGTCATCACCATTTTATACTAGGGGAATGGGTCCCCAATTAGATCACATATTTGGCTTACACCAGAGTTAGTAATCTTGTCATTTTTGAAGGACATCTCACTAGTGACGCACTAGGTGTTTCTCAACACCCTAATCAAAATTGTTTCTTAACACTATCTTTGGACACATGTATTTCTTAACACACATAGGATACCACAAACATAAAAAATAGATTGATAGCACTCAAACACATCACACTCACAAGCACGATGGTGTTTCTCAACACCTCATACACATACACATCCAAAAACATTGGAACTGGATGAATATGTTGAACTTCTCTTTGTATGTTGTTTGTTCTCATTGATTTTTGTTAATATTTTCTTTGTCTACTTCTTTTTGGTGTGGTATCGATGATCCTACAATGTCAACTAAATAGGGTGTATGTGATAAGAGATCCTTCATCAAGGCATAAAATCCTCACACCCCTTGATCCTATTTATTTGAACCCCAAGGTGAGGTCAGAACTATCTCCTTGACTATTATTGCTTTGCTTGTTTATGCAAGATCACACTCATGGTTATCTTGGATTTGAATGCCTCAATACTAGTGCACTCTTGCAACATCAACTTGAAATAATGTTCAAGTCATCTTATCTTTTTTGCCCCAATGCTTACGTTAGTTTCTCATATATTATCAAATGAAATTCATATTCATATTCTTATGGTTGAAATGACACCAGTAAGGATTGTATCAACTCTGATGTTCCAAAAATGCTCGATGATGAAAAATTTCAATGCTAAAGGTTCAATGACTACACCTTAGGTTGCATTCATGTTAGTCTTGCATCTGCATCTACATCTTCTTTGTGTTAAAATTGCATACTATAAATATCTCTCTACAATGTCAAGGATCTAAGGTTCTTATCGATCAATCTTCCTTTTTCCAAGTGGTCCATTGTGTCTTGATTGACATTAAAATGACATCCTTGGATAATTTGATTGTCCTGATTCCATTTTTAGGATCGAAATTGAAATCTAAAATTGATCACTTGCACAACCAATGGAAATATCTCATGCTTTTCTTCTAATCAATCTTTGTATCATACTTTTGGTCAATCTTAGTCAAACATGACCTCCCATCAAGTACATATTCTATCCTAACCACTTGGGACCTATTTCTAATCAAATCAACTTCTTCTTGCATCATGTTATCAATCAAATTGCTTCTTATCACTAGGGCACCTAGCCTGATGAACTATAACTGATTGAATATTTGAAGATGTAAAGTTGATAATCACTGAGTTGCAGAAAGTAAATGCAAGACATTAAATTAGTTAATGTATTGTATTGTCATTGATGTCAACTTGATATAATCTGATTAGTTATACTCATATTATCAAATAATTCTAAGAACCAAAGAGTTAAAGGTTACATTATCAGTAATGCATAAAAGCTTAGTATACACCAAGTGACAACAAACATCGAATGATAGTGCACACCGATGGATTGAGAACCCTGAGAAGAGTCACAATGATCTTTGAACAAGATACCCAAGCAAGCATTACTGAGAAGAACAAAAGTGATACCCGAGCATAACTAAAATTCACAGTGTTGCCCGATGGACAGATAACCCCAACAGACAGAGATGCCCGAGGACAACTGAAGTCAAGACTGAGAAAACAAGGAGTTAAACACCGATACATCACTCAAGTTCAGAAATGACAAAAGAATTAGCTAGAAGCAGATAAATATAGAATTAACTGTTTGATTACATTTTTTTCATTGATCAGTTAAAAGCTAAAGATAAGATATAGATTTAAAGATAGTTTTATTCTAGTTGTAAAAAAGAAATCTACGAGATAAAACTAAAGCAAGCTTTAAAGCAAGAAAGGTGAGATTTGTGGATCATGTCAAGAAAAAGAAAAACAAGGGATTAGAAGTGGTGAAATTATGTCTATAAAAGAGACAATATAATTCATTATGAAGAGAGGATGCTGAAGAGAATTCTGGTGAAGATAAGAAGTCTTCATACATACCTGATCATAAAAGCTAAAGAACACAGCTAAATTTTTATGTAGACACCAAGCAACAAAGAAGAAACAACATTCACCAAGCAGAAAGAAGTGGAGAAAATGAACAAAAGAGAAACATTGATTAGAAAGGTATTATGAACTGACAATAGATCTGAACATCTGCAAGATTAAGTTGTATTTATGAACTGACAATAGATTTGAACATCTGAAAGCATAGTGAATGCGGGGTCAAGTGATAAAATGTTATTTATAAATCCTCTAACAAGGTTGCACTTAACAGTGTGTTTGTAACCTTTAAAAGGGTCGATTCTTCACCGAGCTCACTTCAGAAGAGTGAAGATTTTGGGTTACCGGTCCCAAGTGGTTTTTCCCTTAATAGGATTTCTATGTTAAAAATCCATGTGTCAAAAGTGTATATGGTTCATTGCATTAATGTTTTTTCTTTACATATTACTAAAACAAGATTGATTGGTAAAAACTAAGTTATTTACTATATTTCGGTAAAGGTTAGGACTGCTATTCAGTAAAGCTTAAGAAAAAGGATAACCAATATACTCTAAAAATTAGTTATTTGATAATATTATTTAAAGGCATACATATTGTAGGACTAAAGATAACTAGAGGTTTATATATGTGGTATAAATTTTTGGGTTGATTTATTGGATTAATTTTTGAGGCCACTAATTCACCCCCCTCTTTGTTATTCTAACAATTGGTATCAGAGCTTGTGTGCTTGAAAGGACGGTTTAACGACCTAAGATAAAGACCACAAGTTGAGAAAAATGGATGTGCCAAAGTTCAACAAGTACAATTTGCATCATGGAAAAGTAGGATAAGCCTCCACCTATCAGGTATTGGAAATGATGTTACTCAGTACCTAAATACTGAATATGTGTTACCTAATGGACCTCTAACAGTTGATCAATTAAGAGAGAAGCATGAACATGACTCTATGATGATAGAACTTGCTTCCTCACTCTCTGATGCTGAATTTGAAGATGTCAAATCATGCACCACTACAAACAAAATGTTGGACAAACTCAAGCTAGTAGATAGAGGAGATAAAAATGTGCTAAGAGCTAAGGTAGAAAGCCTAAGAGGAAAGTTTGATGACCTAAGAATGAAAGAAGGAGAAAACATCACTCAGTACAGTAGCAGAATCAAAGAGTTTGTAAATGCTATCTAAGGATTAGGAGGTGTAATTGAAGAAGAAACATTGGTAAGTAAAATTCTCAAAACCTTATTGCTTGTTTATGCTATTAGAGTATCTACTATACAAGAAATGAGAGTAGTAGAAAATACCAATGTTACTCTAGATAGTTTGATTGGTAGACTTATTTCATTTGAGATGAATAACTTTGACAACAGTGTCTTACCAAATATTGAGTCTGTATTCAAATATTCTTTGAAAATATGTAAATCAAGTCATAAACACACTATGAGAAATGATAGTGATGATCAAGAACTTGATGAGATTGAAGCACTAATGGCTAGAAGATTTCAGAGAGGCAAAGGAAGATACAAAGGTAAACTACCACTTGTATGTTTTAATTGTAAAGAGATTGGACACTTTGCTGCAAGATGTCCTACTAAAAGAAAAGATGACATAAGTAATGACAGAACTTATGAAAATAAGTTTGATAGAGGTGATGACTGAGATTATCGAAGCAATCGTCAATCTGACAGAAGAGACAACTGAGACTACAAGGACAAAGGGAAGAAATATTATTACCTAGTTGAGAAGAAAGCTAGAAATACTGACACTGAATCTGATAAAGATATTGAGGTGGTATTTGTTGCTATGAAAGATGATTTAGATGAAGAAGAAATGTATGTTGAAACTGCACTCATATCTAAGGTTAGTAAGAATAATGTTTGGATTATTGATAGTGGCTGTACTCACCATATGACTGGAGATAAGGAAAAGTTTGAAACTTTTGAGTATTATAATGGCAGATTAGTAAGAATGGGTAATGACTCACCTTGTCTGGTTGAAGGTAAAGGAACCCTAATGTTGAATAATCTGATCAGATGTGAAAATGCATACTGGGTAAAAGGACTTAACAATAATCTATTGAGTGTTTCACAGCTGAATAACACAGGTCACCGAGTTGCATTTACGAACAAAAAGGAAAATATCTTTAATGAATTAGGAAGGTTGATCAGAACTGGTGAACAGACAAAAGGTAACCTATTCTATCTTGATGATATTAACACCACTTGTTTAATGGCTAGAAATGAAGACATATGGTTGTGGCATAAAAGGTTATGTCATGTGAATTTTGACAACATGATTAGGATAAGAAATAAAAGGAAAGTAAGAAGCTTACTAAGCATGTCAAAGCGTGACCATGTCATGTGTAAGAATTGTCAAAAAGATAAAATGAAAAAGTCTAGTTTCAAGAGAAAAACCTACACATCTAATGCTATTCTAGAGCTAGCCCATACTAACCTATGTAGACCCATGAGAACTAAAATCTACTATAGTGATAGATACTTCATTCTATTTGTAGATGATTATTCTAGAATGATGACTATTATGTTCTTAAAGAGAAATCAAAAGAATTCAAGATGTTTAAATGGTATAAGGCTATAGTAGAAAAATAAAGTGGAAAGGAACTAAAATGTCTAAGATCAGATAGAGGAGGAGAATTTATTTATGATGAATTCACTAAATTCTATAATGAGCATGGAATTCAGAGACAAGTCTCTACACTGAGAACACCACAACAAAATGGGGTTGCTGAAAGAAGGAACAAATCCATTGTTGATTGTGCCAGAACACTGATGATTGAGAAAGGCATCACACAAATATTCTAGATAGAAGCTATCAGCATTGGTGTCTACACATTGAACATAGTTCAATTGAATAAAGACACCTTATAAGCTATGGTATGGATACACACCCAATGCAAGCTACTTTAGAATTTTTGGTAATCAATGCTATATTTTGAAAGATGATAGAAATAGAAAGATTGACTCCAAAGGTGAAGAAGGAATATTTCTAGGGTATTCTACTAAGAGCAAGGCTTATAAATGTTTTAACAAATCCTCTAACAAAATCATTGAAAGTGCAAATGTCAAAGTAGATGAATTTGCTGAGAAAAATTATGAGGAAAGAAGAAAGGAATTGGAAGAATAAAACAAGTTTGTCTATAGTGAAGAACCTGACACTCTGCCCAAGCAACAGTGTATCACTCTTGAGCGATAGAACAATGCACCCGAGCATCAGGCTGTAAACACCAAAAATTAGGAAATTGCTCAAAATGATGTACCAAGTGATGAAGATCAAAATGAAGGTCAAGATGATGATCATAATGATGAAAAAAGAGTTTAAATGGTACTTTCCAAGTATGTCAGAAGACATCATCCATAAAACCAGATCATAGGAGACAAAAAGGATGGAATGAGAACAAGAAGCAAGTCACTGAACACTAGATGTTTAATTTGTGATTTTGAGCCTAAATCTGTTAATACTGCACTTGAAAATGAAGAATGGGTGAGTGCTATGAACAAAGAGATAGACAAAATAGAGAAGAATAAAACATGGACATTAGTACCTAAACCAGATGACAAAAATGTCATTGGTACCAAATCGATATTCAGAAACAAGCTGAATGAGAATAGAGAAGTCACAAGGAACAAAACAAGATTAGTATGCAAAGGGTATGCACCAGAAGAAGGTATTGAATATGGAGAAACCTTTGCACACATTGATAGACTAGAAGGAGTTAGAATTCTACTTTCTTATGCTGCATTCAAAGGATTCAAGGTATACCAATGGATGTCAAATTTGCATTCCTAAATGGAATACTAGAAGAAAAGGTATACATTGAACAACCATAAGGGTTTGTTGATCCTAACAAGAAAACATGGTTTGTAGACTACACAAAGCCTTGTATGGATTGAAATAAGCACCAAGAGCATGGTATGAAAGACTTCACTCCTATCTCATATGTATTGGATTTGTAAGAATAAGTGAAAATAGTAATCTATATTTAAAAGAAGATATTGATGATAATATTTTGATTTCTGAAATATTTTTTGATGATATCATATTTGGAGGTAATGATATGTTGTGAAAATAATTTTCTAATGAAATGAGTAAAGAGTTTGAGATGTCAATGTTTGGGGAGATCAAATTCATTCTTGGTCTACAGATTCTTTAATAGGATGCAAGCATCCATATCACACAATCCAAATACATCAAGGAAGTGTTGAAGATATTCAAGATGGAAGATTTCAAACCAGTTGGAACACCTATGGCAATCGGATGCAAGTTGACAAAGGAAGACAAGTCAACTGAGGTAAATTAGACCCTATATAGATCTATGATTGGAAAAATCATGTATGTTGTTCATACTAGACCAGACATAGAACATGCAGTTGAAATAGTTGAAATATTATCTGCTAATCCCAAGGAATCACACATGAATTCTATCAAAAGAATTCTGAGATATCTAACGAATACCGAAGACTATGGCTTATGGTATAAAAGAGAAGGAAAATTTGAGCTTCAAGTCTATACAAATGCTGATTGGGCTGGGAATTTAGATGATAGAAAGAGCACAAAAGGAGGAGCTTTCTTCATGGGAGACAAACTTGTCACATGGATAAGTAAGAAGCAAGGATGCATCGCACAATCTACTGCAGAAGCATAATATGTGGCTGCTACTGCAAATTGCTCTAACATTGCATGGATCAAGAAATTACTTGAAGGTATGAATATGAAATTTTTTGAATCAGTGATTATCTACTGTGGTGTAGGAGCACACCTAAATCAACCCCTAGCTCCTTATTTCTGGCATGTACTGACTGTAGCCAAGTCAAGAGAGTGTGTGTGGACCTTAGAAGGTAATTTGTTTATTTTTCCTAGGATGGATATGACTAGGTCAATCCATGTCTAGATAGGTTGCTTAGTTGGTTTCCTTTAGTTGTGTGTGTGTGAGGTAGTTTGGAAGCCTCTAGAAATCCAACCAAGGCATCGGGAACCTTTGATAAGCTTCTTAGTTAACACTGTAGTGTCACATTAACACTTATACTGAGTTAACACTGCAGCTTGGCTTGCATTACTGTTTCTCAGCAATATTTAGTTGTAACGGCCCGTGAAAAGTAGATCTTGTTTTTTATGGACAATATGGTTAGTGTATCGGTTCTTGAAGAGATTCTTGCAAATAAGTGGACTATTAGGGTTGTTTCCTATGAGAGGATGGTTACTAATAACATCTAGAGCATTCATTTTTGGAGATCTAGAGGGTAGAGATTGTAGAAGAAGAGAAGCTACAGGAAATTTAGAGATTTGCAGATTATTATACTATTTTGTTTGTTTCTAGTAATGAGAAGTTGCAGACTGTGTGTTTAGTGGATATCAAGTTTCTTTATAGTTCCTTTTTCATGTAAGTAGATTAGTTATTTTATTTTCTATTTTGCAAGTTTTTAGTTCTTCACCCATTCTGGGTTGTAAACATTAATGGCTCCTCAAGCTTCCTGAATCCATGGTGAGAATCATGTGTTGAGATGGAACTCAAGAGGATCCCTTGTACATAATTTTCTTTTTTTTTTCTGTAGGAGAAGCAACAACAAAGAGTCTAGAGATCTTACCCTAGGCGAGCTTGGTAATAGTCCGACTAGGGAAGAGAATAAGAACAATGTTCTAAAAACATTGGTTGAATGAATCTATTTGTGTAGGTTTAGTAAGGAGGATATGAAAATAATTTTGATGGGGAATGAGTCTTGAAGAGGAGGTAAAGTTGAGAGTGACTTACCTTAGTTTAGGGTTGTGAACACCCTAAGGGATCTAGGAAAAAGATCTCAAAATAGAGCCAAGCTAGTTCTGTAGTAGCAACAAGAATTTTGTCCACATCAGATTGGTATCAGAGCCCTAAAATATTTGGGCATGTGTTGTTTGGATGTTATCTATAGAAACTTTTGTCAACTCATCCAAGATGGTGACCAATGCAAAAATTGCAAAAGATGTTGAAGAGCAAAAGGAGGAGAATAGACTCCTGAAGGAACAGTTAGCTGAAATGGCGACTAAGTTGGAAGAAGTGTAGCTTAGGACTATAGAAGTCAGTGAATGGATGAGAGAAGCTAATGGAAAGGGTAAAGTAGTGGCAGAGGAAGACATTATTCCAGAGCCAGACCCTGTGCTTCAAGAAGAGCCATTCTTGAAAGCATTGAAGGAAATGAGTGGTAAGTCCTTAGAAGGTGTGCCTCTATTTAGTGGCAAGATGGAACCAGAATTAAACATGGAATGGATAGAAGGTCTTGAAAATCACTTTGACTGTGATAATGTGACCGAAGCTCAGAAAGTAAGAATAGCCAAGACAAGGTTGAGAGGAATTGCTCTCACTTGGTGGAAGTTTGTCCAAGATGAGAGGGAAAAAGAAGGAAAGAACCCCATAACTAGTTGGAAAGATATGGTGGCCAAGATGAAGGAAAATTACCTTCCTGATGATTATGAAGTGTAGCTACACAAAAAGAGATAGAATCTGAGACAAAAATATTTAGAAGTCAGTTCCTACACCGAATAATTTCACAAACTATGCTTAAGGTCACATGTGATGGAAGAAGAAAGCTTGAAAGTGGCTAGGTGCTTGAATGGTCTCAAGTGGAGTATCCAAGAGGAAATTAGTCTCTTAAACCCCAAGACTATACACCAATGTTACTAGCTAGCCCTCAAAGTGGAGGAAAAATTCAAGAAGAAGCAAGATTCAAATAGCAGAGGAAGAGGAAGAGAAAGCAGAGGCCATAGAGGAGGATATGGAGGAAGAAATCAGAATGAGTCCAAACTCACTGAGAATCAAGGAGAATATAGTAGCACAAGAGGTGGTTATAACTGTGGAAGAGGTTCAAATAGTAGTTCACAAGGAAGAACTAATAACCAAGGAAGAGGATCTTACTTCTCTTCAATGAAGTGTTACAACTGTCAGCAATTTGGACACCCTGCATATCGGTGTCCTAAAAAAGGTTCTACTTCTCAAGGAGGTGGGAAAAGAGTTAACTATGTCCAAGAAGAATAAAGTTGCAGCAGTAAGCCATCTGAGGTACCATTAGAATTAGAAGAAGGTGAGAACCTCATGATAAGGAGGACCTTAATCAGAGAGCAAAGCAAAGAAGAACCAAGCCAAAGGAGAGCACTATTTAGAGTGAAGTATAAGATCATAGAAAAGGTGTGTAGAGTCATTATTGATTCAGGCTCAACTAATAATATCATTAGTAAAGAAGCAGCCACCAAGTTAAACTTGAAAAGGATTCCACATGAAAACCCATACAAGGTTACATGGCTCAACAAAGGACAGCTTGTGTTTGTAGGAGAACAAGCATGTGTAGAATTCACCATTGGAAAGTATAAAGATAGAGTTCTATGTGACATTCTTCCCATGGATGCATGTCACCTTCTACTTGGAAGACCATGGCAATTTGATATCCAAGCCATGGATGATGGAACCAAGAATGCATACTAATTTTAAAAAGATGGAGTGACTTTCAAAATTTAGTCACTAATAGAAGAAGGAGAGATGAAGAAATCAAGTCCAAGTGTGCTCATGGTTTTTGAGAAGGAGTTCTTGAAGACTCTAGAAGAAGGAGAAGGAGTTGGTTTTGCTTTAGTATTGAAGCCAAAAGATGAATTTGTTGTCAAGAAATTAGAGATACCAAAGGAGGTAAAAGAAATACTTAAAGAGTATAAGGATATTGTGAATGATGGCCAGCCCACTCCCCTACCTCCTAAGAGACTTGTTAGCCACAAAATTGACTTCATTCGAGGAGCTACCTTACCCAAAAAAGTTGTCTATAAGATGACCCCTCAACAAAATGAGGAAATAACCAAGCAAATTAGAGGGTTATTAGACCAAGGACTAATTAGAAAGAGCATAAGCCCATGTGCAGTCCCTACTATTTTAGCACCTAAGAAAGCAGGAGCTTGGATACTTTGTACTGATTCTAGAGCCATTAATAGAATCACCATTAGGTATAGGTTCCCAATACCTAGAATTGAAGACCTAATGGACTATTTAGGGGAGGCAAAGTACTTCAACAAGATTGATCTTAAGAGTGGCTACCACCAAATCATAATTAATGAAGGAGATGAATGGAAGACAACCTTCAAAACTACATAAGGTTTGCATGAATGGCTTGTAATTCCATTTGGTTTGTCTAATGCTCCCTCAACTTTTATGAGGTTGATGAATAAGGTATTGGTAGAATGCATTGGTAAATTTGTTGTTGTCTACCTAGATGACATTTTAGTTTTCAACAAAACTAAGGAGGAGAATATTAGGCATTTGAAATTTGTTTTCAAGAAATTATATGATGAAAATCTAATGATCAACTTGGAGAAGTGTGACTTCATGAAGCAGGAGCTGGTGTATCTCAGTTTTGTTTTGTCACAGGGTAACCTCAAAATGGACCAAGAAAAGGTGGATGCCATTCTAAGTTGGCCTACTCCCAAGGCTGCCACTAAGGTGAGAAGTTTCCATGGTTTAGCTCAGTATTACAAAAAGTTCATTAGACATTTCAGTAGAATTTGTGCACCTATGTTAGACACCATCAAAGGTGGGATGAAGACAAAGTTTCAATGGACACCACAAGCTGAGAAAGGGTTTGAAACACTCAAGGAGAAGATAGAAGAGTTGCCTACTCTAGTTCTTCCAAGCTTTGATAAGCTTTTTATAGTAGAATGTGATGCAAGTAATGTGACCATTGGGGCTGTCATAAGCCAAGAAGGAAGACCAGTAGCTTTCCATAGTGAGAAGTTAAATGATGCAAACAAGAAGTACTCTTCTTATGACTTAGAGTTGTATGCTCTAGTCCAAGCACTCAAGAAGTAGAGGCACTACTTGCTGCCAAAGGAGTTCATAGTATATACTGATAACCAAGATCTCAGCTTCCTTAACTCTCAAGACAAACTTAGCAGCAAACACATGAAGTGGGTGGAGTATCTACAAGCTTACACTTTCAATATCAAGCATAAAAAGGGAGTACAGAATAAGGTTGCTAATGAATTGAGTAGAAGGCTACTCATAGTCGAAGAAGTTTAGCTAAAAATAATAGGTATTGATAGCTTCAAAGACCTATATGCTAAAGATGAAGATTTTGCTCAAATCTACAAGGTATGCAAGGAGTTTAAAAACAACTTTCATGGTGAGTTTTCTGAATATACTTTGCAGAATGATTTTCTATTTAAATGTGGTCAAATTTGTGTTCCTAAAGGGTCTATAAGAGAGAATTTGATTCAAGAAAAACATAATGGAGCACTTAGTGGTCATTTTGGAGTCAGTAAGACTCAAGAGCTAGTCATTAGGTTCTATTTTTGGCCTAGAATGAATAGAGACGTTAGACAGTATGTTGAGAGCTGTGTAGTGTGTCAAAAAGAAAAAAGGCACATCTTCAAATGTAGGTCTTTATCAGCCACTTCCAATCCCAACCAGACCATGGGAATGCATAAGCATGGATTTTGTAGTTGGTTTGCCAAGAACAAGGTAGGGATATGACAGTATTTTTGTTGTTGTAGACATATTTAGTAAGATGGCACATTTTATACCTTGCAAGACTATTTATGATTCTTGTAACATTGCTCAGCTATTTTTCAGTGGATTGGTGAGGATACATGGATTCCCACTCAGTATTGTTTTAGATATAGACAACAAATTCATGAGCCATTCTTGGAAGACCTTATGGCAAAATCTCGACACTAACTTGTCTTTTGGATCTGCCTACCATCCACAGACAAATGGCCAAATAGAGGTGGTCAATAGAAGTCTTGGTAACTTATTGATATGCGTCAAAAAGGAGTATGGTCAAGCATGGGACCAACTCATTGGCCAAGCTGAATATGCATACAATGATACAGTGAACAGATCAACTAGTAAGAGTCCTTTTGAAATTGTGTATGGCTTTCACCCAAGAGAGATTTTTGAACTTAGAGAATTGAAGGAAGGAATGTATAGTAGTGGATATGCTGAAGAATTTTCTCATTCCATGAGAGAAGTCCATGAAAGTGTGAGAAAATGCTAAAAAGGTAAAGCAAAAGGTGGATGCAACAAAGAGGGATGTTCAGTTTCTGATTGGAGACTTTGTGATGGTACACTTGAACAAACATAGGTTGCAAAAAGGTGTTCCTCACAAGCTATAGATGAAGAGGCTAGGTCCATGTAAGATATTGGAAAAGTATGGAAAAAATGCATACAAGGTAGAGCTTTCTGAAGACATTGGGTTGTCACCGGTTTTCAACATTGCAAATTTGATGGCATACAAAGGAACAATTCAAGATGCTGATAAGAAACTTCAAGAGGTAATACAATAGGTAAAAGATCTAAAATTAACCCCTACTCCATCTATGACAGCTAAAAAGATACTAGACTCAAGGGTCTACAAGAAGACTAGGAACAAAGACCATATGGAGCACCTTGTCAAATGGCAGGGCAAAGAAGATATTGATGCTACTTGGATCAAAGAAATAGACTTCAGAAGGTTGGGCATTGATCCAAACATGCTCAATCCAAGGATGGATTGACCTTTCTTTTGTCTAGGGGAGTATGGTGCAGGAGCACACCTAACTCAACCCCTAGCTCCTTATTTCTGGCATGTACTGACTCTAGCCAAGTCAGGAGAGTGTGTGTGGACCTTAGAAGGTAATTTGTTTGTTTTCCCTAAGATGGATATAAATAGGTCAATCCATGTCTAGATAGGTTTTTTAGTTGGTTTTATTTAGTTGTGTGTGTGTGTGTGAGGTAGTTTGGGAGCCTCTGGAAATCCAACCAAGGCATCAAGAACCTTTGATAAGCTGCTTAGTTAACACTGTAGTGCCGAGTTAACACTGATGCTGAGTTAACACTGTAGCTTGGCTTGCATTACTGTTGCTCGACAATATTTAGTTGTAATGGCCCATGAAAAGTGGATCTTGTCTTTTATGGATAGTATGGTTAATGTAATGGTTCCTGAAGAGATTCTTGCAAATGAGTGGACCATTAGGGTTGTTTCCTATGAGAGGATGGTTACTAATAACATCTAGAGCATTCATTTTTGGAGATCTAGAGGCTAGAGATTGTAGAAGAAGAGAAGCTATAGGAAAGTTAGAGATTTGTAGATTATTATACTATTTTTTTTATTTCTAGTAATGAGAAGCTGCAGACTATGTGTTTAGTGGATATCAAGTTTCTTTGTAGTTCCTTTTTCATGCAAGTAGATTAGTTACTTTATTTTCTATTTTGCAAGTTTTTAGTTCTTCACCCATTCTGGGTTGTAAACATTAATGACCCCTCAAGCTTCCTGAATCCATGGTGAGAATCATGTGTTGGGATGGAACTCGAGAGGAGCCCTTGTACATAGTTTTCTTTTTGTTTTTTGTAGGAGAAGCAGTAGAAAAGAGTCTGGAGATCTTACCCTAGGTGAGCTTGGTAATAGTCCGACTAGGGAAGAGAATGAGAACAATGTTATGAAAATATTTTTTGAGTGAATCTATTTGTGTAGGTTCAGTAAGGAGGAGATGAAAAGCATTTTGATGGGGACTGAGTCTTGAAGAGGAGGTAAATTTGACAGTGACTTACCTTAGTTTAGGGTTGTAAACACCCTAAGGGATCTAGGAAAAAGATCTTGAAACAAAGCCAAACTAGTTCTTTAGTAGCAACAAAACTTCTGTCCACATCATACTGTGATAATACAAGTGCAATAAACATTTCAAAGAACCCAGTCATGCACACTAAGACAACGCATATTTTTATCAAGTATCATTACTTAAGAGAACAAGTGAAAGAGAAAGAGGTGATACTAGAATATGTTTAATCCAAGAAAAAATTAGCAGACATATTCACAAAGCCGTTACCTAAAGATACATTTGAGTACCTGAGAAAGAGACTAGGGGTTCAATCGTTGTCTACTGGTCACTAAGTTGACTAGGAGGCTGCATTAGCCTACACATAATTAAAAGATCATTCATGTTGATGCAAGGAAAGAGATGGACTACAAAGATATATCAATATACAACAAGGTACTTATCTACACCGAACACCAGAGTTATTGTATTGCTGATGGAAAGAAAATTTAAGGAATATATTATTTAAAAAATAGAGATTTAGTTTGGAATTGTTGTCAAAGGGAGAGATGACTTAAGGGAGATAACTTAAGGGAGAAATTATATCCATATGAAATATCTATAAGAAGTATTCAAAAGGAGAGATGTACTTAATGAATATGAATAGAATTATCCATCAAGGAAAGGAACAGTCAAAGAGAGAGAAAACATCAGAGAAAGATTCAAAGAAACATCCATCTAAGGGAGATAATTGGAAAAGTTAAACACTACATATCTATCCAGAAAAGGGAGAAGAGATTCTACAACAAAGGGAGAGACAGAATCAGAATTTTATACATATATCCACTAAAGGGAATGAAGAAAGAAGAAAGTACTATGCAAGAATCAAATCTAAGCTAGAAGAGCTTACCTGGAGTCAGAAATTTGTATTGGTTATAGAAAAATAAGTTTGGTAGAGATTGATGAACTACAACTAATATATTTCATATTGTATTAGTAGTATGTAGTATGTTGCCAACAATACCAAAGGGAGAGATTGATGAACTATAACTGATTGAATATTTGAAGATGTAAAGTTGATAATCACCGACCTGCAGAAAGTAAATGCAGGACATTAAATCAGTTAATATATTGTATTGTCATTGATGTCAACTTGATATAATATGATTGGTTATACTCATATTGTCAAAGACTTCGAAGAACCAAATAGATAAAGGTTATGTTATCAGTAATGCATAAAAGTTTAGTATACAACAAGTGACAAAAAATACTGACGGATAGTACACACTGATGGATAGAAAACCCCAAGAAGAGTCATGGTGATACCCGAGCAAGATACCCAAGAAAGCATTATTGAGTAGAACCAAAGTGATACCCAAGAAGAACTAAAATTCATAGTGTTTCTCGACAGGAAGATAACCCCAATGGATAAAGATGCCTGAGGACAAATGAAATCAAGACCGAGAAAACAAGGAATTAAACACCAATCAGAACTGAAGTTCAGAAATGACAAAAGACTTAGCTGGCAGGAGCTAAATATAGATTTAACTATTTGATTACATTTTTTTCATCGACCAGTTAAAAGCTAAAGATATGCTAGAGATTTAAAGCTAGTTTTATGCCAGTTGTCTAAAATAAATCTATGAGATAAAACTAAAGCAAACTTTAAAGCAAGAATGATGAGATTTGCGGATCACGTCAAGAACAAAAAAGACAAGGAATTAGAAATGGTGAAATAATGTCTATAAAAGAGACAAGATAATTCATTATGAAGAGAGGATGCTGAAGAGAATTTTGGTGAAGATTGAAGTCTTCATACAGACTTGATCATACAAGCTGAAGAACAGAGCTAAATTTTTCTATAGACACCAAGCAACAAAGAAGAAACAACATTCACCGAGCAGAAATAAGTGGAGCAAAGGAATAGAAAAGAAACATTGATCAAAAAGGTATTATGAGCTTACAATAGATCTGAACATCTGCAAGATTAAGTTGTATTTATGAATAGATCATATACTGATTCAGTTTAACCATTGATTCAGAAAATCTTTTAATAGAGTAGGATCTAACCATCCTTTATATATTGAGTTACATCCCAAGGAGTATCAAAAGTTTTTCATGTTGACAACATAGTGAATGCGAGGTCAAGTGATAAATTGTTAGTGATAAATCCTCTAACAAGGTCACACTTAACAGTGTGTTTTTAATCTTTAACAGGGTTGGCTCTTCACCGAGCTCACTTCAGAAGAGTGAAAATTTTGGGTTACCGATCCAGAGTGGATTTTCCCTTAACAGGGTTTCCAAGTTAAAAATTTATGTGCCAAATGTGTATATGGTTCATTGCTTTAATGTTTTTATTTACATATTACTAAAACAAGATTGATTGTTAAACACTAAGTTATTTACTGTATTTCAGTAAAGGCTAGAACTGCTATTCAGTAAAACTTAAGAAAAAAGATAACCAGTATACTCTGAGATGTAATGCCCCGTCAGGGAACCCAGGAGAACTAACCTAAACATGCAACCAAGTTAACGAAATATTTTTTTTAAAATATTTATAAATAATAATTTTAACAACGCAAAAAAAACACATGAGATAACATGACATATACACAAGTACAACTCAACAAGGGTTACAAATCTTGAGGGTTCCTTGACGTAGAATTACATAAGAAAAATAATCTACGAGAATAACTACAAAGAACTTAACACAAAGGATACATCAACTGAAGCCAATAATATATATCTCATATAATAAGACCACATATATAGCTAAATCAACATCCACTACACATGTCATAGGGTATGCAATAATACATAACAATACAATACATTACATCCTCGAAAGGATATCAACCAATATACACATAAGGTACAAATATACAACTCATGAAACTACACAAGTTTCCAGAAGATGAAGAAGATAGAAGAAGAAAAATTGCAACAAGGATCATCAAAGCATGAAGACAAACGTCAGATCTCAATGGTAATAAGAATCACTACCGCCTGACCACGTGGAACCAAAGGTCCACTCCCATCGTGCTAAGGAGATAATAACAAGCCCACTCACATAGGTATACAACAAAAAGACAATCATCAAAGGGTATACAACCATCATAAAAAAAGCATAGGAAGATCCTAGAAGCTCTCTAAATCGTAATACAGAAATCTACAAAATACCAAAGGTAACTGATACACGTAGGATAAGCTAAGCTATATATAGGAAGGTGTCACCATGTACGTCTAACCCTTGAGTCTCATCCTAAAAATCTCTCAATAGATCCTGACACTCAAGTGACCATACACGATGCCAATGACCTCTCAAACATACAAAGTCACTAACTATGCCACATACACCCCTCGAGGCGGCAAGCATCAACTCATCTTCCATCTTGGCCTATAATAGCGCTCAAGAATGGATGAGGCTTAATATATATTTAGATTATTCTAAAAATTCTAATAAATTATTATGTTATCACTTGTTACAATTACTTACAATAAATGATCCTAGCAGCCACTTGTGGGCTCTGGCACTTATTGCAAGCCACCTCCTACTATACAACTAGGTAACATACCCTAGGTTCACAAAAGAACATCATAAAGGTATATCATAATCCTCATCACTGATTCTCGCTGATATAGGGATACACCCTCAAAGAATCATAAACAATATCGAAAGAAGAACATAACTCTTGAAACTGGTTCTTGCCCATACAAGAACTATTGGTTCTCAATTAACCAATACCACATAAAGTACTATCACATGATCACATAAAACTAGTTAAACAACCAGGTTGGGTAAAAAGATCAAGACTCAAAATTGATCTCAACAAAAACATGCACTGAAGTACACATAAAACCACTAAAATAAAAAACCTAAAACCTCTGGTTTTGCCTCCTAATAGCCAACTAATTCCAATAGACAACTGACACATAGCACTATCGCAAAAAGGGAAAGAAGCACACAATCTTTTCAATCAGCCACTCAGAAGACACATCAGTGCATAATGAGTATGATTTTAGAAAGACAATAATATTCAGTGATAAATTCATTTATAGTAACACTATGCAAATTAGTTTATCTGATAAAATTACTAATAACAATATAATTCAATTTTTCAAAGAAAATGCAAATTCTAAAAAAAATTCTTTTTTTTTTCTTGAAAATATAATTTCTAAAAATAGAATACCATTCCATGCGAATTTTTTAATTTTTTTTTTTGAAAATATATAATTTCTAAAAATAGAATACCATTCCATGCGAATTTTAAAAAAAATCTTTTTTTTTTTGAAAAAATATAATTTTTAAAAATAGAATACTATTGCATGCAAATTCTAATAAGAATTATTTTTAATACAAATAAATAAATCTTTCTTAAATAACATGCAAATAAATATATCTTATAAATACTTATTTTTAAAAAAATCTTATTTAATTAATTTTTATAATAAAAGAGAGAACATGCATTTATCCTCATTTTATATTTACATGCAATAATATTAAATTACTTAAATAATAAAGCATGCAATTTGATGCAAACACGAGAAATATTCTAAATTTATTAATAACTCTTTATTTCCTTAAGAGGATTTTCTAAGCATGCAAATTGATAAAAATAAAAAAGATGTCTAATTTAATATTAATTTGTTTTGTTTTTTTTCAAAAAGAGTTTTCTTTCTTTTAAGCATGCAAATTGATAATAACAAGAGACATTCTAAATCTAATATTTTAATTTATTTTCAAGAAGAGTTTCTTTTTCAAGCATGCAATTTTAATTTAATTGTTTTGTTTTCATGCAAATCTGGACCCAATTTTGGCAAAAATATGACAAAGGTGAATTTTCCACTTTTAAGGTAAGATATTTACAGATATGAGGGTTAAACCCTTTCTTGGCAATAATCATCATTTTTCTTTAAAAATTGACATTTTTTCCAAATTGAAACCTTAAAGGCAATTTTGAACAAATTCATTTCCACATGAAAACCCTAATGCCCATTTTGTAACTAACACTCAAAAATAAAATCTTTATGCCCACAAGCACATATCTGACATGCAAAATTGAAAGAAAACAAAAACTTGAAACACGAACATATTTCTTAAATTTTAAATCAATAAATCACACAGTAATCAAATAAGGAAGATCACACAAAGGATCTTATCTTTTCAGATGCATGGAAGACGAGGATCCAAAAGCTAGAATTGACATAAATAAGATCCTACCTCAATAACTGATAAGAGGAACACAATCCACAAACCAAGCAAAAAAAATTTTTAAATGTGCTCCAAGATTCTCTCAAGCTTTCACAAATACTCCACCTGATTTTTCTTTCTCCCCTAATTGAAATAATCTCCAAAATGGATTTCAATCCAAGGATATAGAAAACCAAGCAATTAGGTTTTCAAAAAGTGAAAACCCTTAAGGGAATATAAATTATCTAATTAATAAGTAAAATAAAATCTTTATTCTCAATTTTTACTTAAAACATGCATAACTCAACTTTAGAATATGAAAGCAAAGTGTTAAATTGAAAATGCGTGTGAGAATATTTCAATTAAATAAATTTAATCATGCAACTTTAAGCAATATTTAATAAATCAATTTTGCACAATTAAATAAAATAATTGAATTTAATATTTATTAAATATCAATTATTTAAATCAAGACTTAATAATTAAATCAATTAGTTAAATATAGGTATTTAATTAATATTTAATTATTAAATAGCCATATATTTCATATATTAATATTTTAACCTTATTATAGGAGCAATAATTAACATTAATATTTACCATAAATATTCATTAAATAAGTCAAGCTAAAAGCATCATTAAATCACCTGAGACCCATCCAAACAAAAAATCAACTAAAATAGAAACCAACACACACAAACATACTCACGAATCTACGTCACTTGACAGATTCAAATAGGATAGTCAATTAGATTCTTTGTCCATCAATAGGACAAAATAAGGGTTTAGGGTATGGATTTGGACCTGAATATTATCTCCCCTCTCTTACCATTGAGATATTACGATAGGGCACGCTCACTCCTACCAATTCAAGGAAGACGTAGCCCGGTACTTGCAAACCTGTAATGACAAAGACGAGCATATATCCATGCAATATAAAAAACAATGGTTAAGACTAGTTTATCATGTGTATCTCGCTGAAGCAAGTAACTACGACACTGTCCCATACCATACCAAACACAACAAACAGTAATGCAAAACATCACAATAATCCATGTGCATATAAATATAGGGTCATTATTGTCATAAAACCTTAATAAAAATGATTTCATAACATAAACATAACCAGTTCATGAAATAATCACAAATCATATGCAAATAGATGATATAATACAACTAACAATGGATCATTAGCATAAAGAAAATTAATGCACAAATATCTTTAATAACACCTGAAATCACTAAATCACACATACAGCTAAGGCCTAAAGAGATCAAAAATTGATCCAGAAAGACAGTTAAAGGGGTATATATTACATCATCCTCCCCTAAAACTAGGCTTACTCCTGGAAGCCAATAACTAATCTAGTAAAGAACCAGAAGGATTCACACCGTAGTGCTACTCCCCCTATTAATAAGGATCTAACAAGAAGATTCACCCAATTCATAAACACCAAAAGAAGATACCAATCATAACAATCACTCATTGACACATCAAGAAAGAACTAATGCAAGTCAACTTAACTAGCTTTTACGATATGCATAACGAATCATAAGGAGTAGTATAACTCAAATTCAAGCATAAACCAAAAATCACCTTAATAATTTGTTCATCATCTAACATTTCTTAAATAAGTCTAAATCTTTAATGTTTTCAAGAATCATGAAATACATACATACTAAAGCTTAATATAGAAAACACATATCCATGTTCATATCGAATAAAAATTTGAATAGTTCATGCAACTTTACTTAATGTAGCACTCACACAAACATATAAATTACGTAATGCATTTTATTCCCGCATACAATTACAGTGCAATCTCTATGATGTCCTCCCTTATACATACTATCAGGGGTCTACACAGAACATGATAGAAACAATACTTATCATGAAACATGGTCAACAATACCAAATATTTAGAATAGCCACCGTACCAGTCCAAGGAAAAACCCAAGTGGGAGAACTTCCAAAGTTCAACATTAAATCATAAAAGGGTACCATTCCAACAATAAATCAAATGTGACTAATGCCACAAAATAGACAATGAAAAGAGATTTGGGTGACTAATTCAGTCGTAAGAAAAATCAAAACAAATTAATGTTGACTACATACAACACAACAAGATATCAATCAACCAAAATGAATAATCAATAAAAGAACATTCCAAATAACAAGGTGACTAGTAGTAGCCACACTCTCAAGGGAGTTGTCACTTCATGACATCCAAGATATTTAATGTTAGATGCGTTAGAGTATGCACACAATCACTCAAGAAAGACAATTGTTATATTTTTACATCATCTTTATGACACTTCATGCAATTATATATTCTACTATGTTACTAACATTAACATTTAATCAATCATTTGCAAAATGATACAAATAGGTTAAGAGTTCTACTATGGATGCAATACATAATTTACTTGGGGACTTAGGTTGTTTACCCAATCAATCTATAGTAATGAGGTACAATTCCAGATCTATTAATGCACTCTTAATGAATGATATATATATTTCTAACAATGCATAATATTTTCAACAAGCAAGAATTTACTTTCCAATTTTCATAATCAATCATATTCTTTCAAAGATGATTACAACACTCACACAATATAGCTCATATAACTCAATTAAATTCAATTTGATACAACATGCAAGTCTAATCATACACGATCAATAACATCACACTCATAGAGCTAAGAAATAGGTCACTCAACAGAATACACAAGTCACTCAAAGAGAAAGAAAAAAAGCAACAAGGAGTTCTTCCAACTAGAACTCAATCACCACAGCATATCACATACAACATACATCAACTATCATGATATAATAGATGAGGTAGTCAAATGACCATCACCAAGTCTTCATACATACCAACCACACAAGAACAAAAGAAGCAAGCCATACGCTCACTATCAAAACACTCATATAGATGATTACGAACTTCATGAGCTTCGATAAGACTAGAGACCCTAGAGTTTCAATCATAGATCCTAGCATAATTTGAGCCTCAGTAGGTATCCACCTATAGAAATGAAGACTAAACATCACTTTTCAAATCAAGTTGGAAGAAACACATACACGAATAAGAGATCACGAACAATGACTCTAAAGAAACAAGGAGACGTGTGTTAACATGCATGAATAAAAAACTAACGGGCAGACAATTTCCCAGAGCTCCCAGTGTAGAAACACGAGCTCTGATACCAAGTGTAATGCCCCTCCAGGGAACCCAAGAGAACTAACTTAAAAATGCGACCAGGTTAACAGAATAATTTTTTTAAAATGTTTATAAATAATAATTTTAACAACGCGGAAGCAACACATAAGATAACATGACATTTACACAAGTACAAATCAACAAGGGTTACAAATCTTGAGGGTTCCTTGATGTAAAATTACTTAAGAAAAATAATTTATGAGAACAACTACACAGAACTTAACACAAAGGATACATCAACTGAATCCAATAATATACATCTCATATAATAAGACCACATCTACAGTTAAATCAACATCCACTGCATATGTTGCAGGGTATGCAATAATACATAGCAATACAATACATTACATCCTCGAAAGGATATCAACCAATATACACATAAGGTACAAATATACAACTCATGAAACTGCACAAGTTTCTAGAAGATGAAGAAGATAGAAGAAGAAGAATTGCAAGAAGGATCATCAAAGAATGAAGACGAACGTCAGATCTCAATGGTAATAAGAATCACTACCACCCGACCACGTGGAACCAAAGGTCCACTCCCACTGTGCTGAGGAGATAATAACATCCCCACTCATACAGGTATACAACAAAAAGGCAATCATCAAAGGGTATACAACCATCATAAAGAAAAGCATAGGAAGATTCTAGAAGCTCTCTAAATCACAATATGGAAATCTATAGAATACCAGAGGTAACTAACACACGTAAGATAACCTAAGTTGTATATAGGAGGGTGTCATCATGTACGTCTAACCCTTGAGTCTTGTTCTAGAAATGTCTCAATGGAACCCAACACTTAAGTGACCATACATAACACCAATGACCTCTCAAACAGACAAAGTCACTAACTATGCCACACACACCCCTCGAGCTGGCAAGCATCAACTCATCCTCCATCTTGGCCTATAATAGCGCTCAAGCATGGGTGAGGCTTAATATCTTATTAGATTATTCTAAAACCCCTAATAAATTATTATGTTATCACTTGTTACAATTAGTTACAATAAATGATCCTAGCAGCCACTTGTGGGCTCTGGTGCTTATTGCAAGCCACCTCCTACTATACAACTAGGTAACCTACCCTAGGTTCACAAAAGAACATCATAAAGGTATATCTTAATCCTCATCACTGATTCTCGCTCATATATGGATACACCCTCAGAGAATCATAAACAATATCAAAAGAAGAACATAACTCTTGAAACTGGTTCTTGCCCATACAAGAACTAATGGTTCTCAATTAACCAATACCACATAAAGTACTATCACATGATCACATAAAACTAGTTAAACAACCAGGTTGGGTAAAAAGATCAAGACTCAAAATCGATCTCAATAAGAACATGCACTGAAGTACACAAAATACCATAGAAATAGAAAACCCAAAACCTCTGGTTTTGCCTCCGATAGCCAACTAATCCCAACAGACAACCGACACATAGCAGTATCGCAAAAAGGGAAAGAAGCACAATCTTTTCAATCAGTCACTCAGAAGACACATCATTGCATAATGAGTAGGATTTTAGAAAGACAATAATATTTAGTGATAAACTCATTTATAGTAACACTATGCAAATTAGTTTATTTGATAAAATTACTAATAACAATATAATTCAATTTTTCAAAGAAAATGCGAATTCTAAAAAAAAATCTTTTTTTCTTTCTTTTTAAAAAAAAAATATAATTTCTAAAAATAGAATACCATTCCATGCGAATTCTAAAAGAAATCTTTTTTTTTTTGAAAATATAATTTCTAAAAATAGAATACCATTCCTTGCGAATTCTAAAAAAATCTTTTTTTTTTTTGAAAAAATATAATTTCTAAAAATAGAATACCACTCCATGCGAATTTAAAAAAAAATCTTTTTTTGTGAAAAAATATAATTTCTAAAAATAGAATACTATTGCATGCAAATTCCAACAAGAATTATTTTTAATACAAATAAAAATATATTTCTTAAATAACATGCAAATAAATATATTTTATAAATACTTATTCTTTAAAAAATCTTATTTAATTAATTTTTATAATAAAAGAGAGAACATGCATTTATCCTCATTTTATATTTACATGCAATAATATTAAATTACTTAAATAATAAAACATGCAATTTGATGCAAACAAGAGAAATATTCTAAATTTATTAATAACTCTTTATTTCCTTAAGAGGATTTTCTAAGCATGCAAATTAATAAAAATAAGAAATATGTCTATTTTAATATTAATTTTTTTTTTTTTTTTTAAAAAGAGTTTTCTTTCTTTTAAGCATGTGAATTGATAATAACAAGAGACATTCTAAATCTAATATTTTAATTTATTTTCAAGAAGAGTTTCTTTCTCAAGCATGCAATTTTAACTCAATTATTTTGTTTTCATGCAAATCTGGACCTAGTTTTGACAAGAATATGACAAAGGTGAATTTTCAAATTTCAAGGTAAGATATTGACAGATCTGAGGGTTAAACCCTTTCTTGGCAATAATCATCAATTTTCTTTAAAAATTGACATTTTTCCCAAATTGAAATCTTAAAGGCAATTTTGAACAAATTCATTTCCACTTGAAAACCCTAATGCCCATTTTGCAACTAACACTCAAAAATGAAATCTTTATGCCCACAAGCACAAATATGACATGCAAACTTGAAAGAAAACACAAAATTGAAACAAGAACATATTTCTTAAATTTTAAATCAATAAATCACACAATAATCAAACAAGAAAGATCACACAAAGGATCCTAGCTTTTCGGATGCATGGAAGATGGGGATTTGAAAGCTAGAATTGACATGAGCAAGATCCTACCTCAATAACTAATAAGAGGAACACAATCCACAAACCAAGCAAAGAAAAATTCTAAATGTGCTCTAAAATGCTCTCAAACTTTCACAAATACTCCATCCCCTGATTTTCCTTTCTCCTCTGATTGAAATAATCTCCAAAATGACTTTCAATCCAAGGATATAGAAAACCAAGAAATTAGGTTTTCAAAAAGTGAAAACCCTAAAGAGAATATAAATTATCTAATTATTAAGTAAAAAAAAATCTTTATTCCCAATTTTCACTTAAAGCATGCATAACTCAACTTTAGAATATGAAAGCAAAGTGTTAAATTAAAAATACATGTGAGAATATTTCAATTAAATAAATTTAATCATCAAACTTAAAGCAATATTTAATAAATCAATTTTGCACAATTAAATAAAATAATTGAATTTAATATTTATTAAATATCAATTATTTAAATCAAGACTTAATAATTAAATCAATTAATTAAATATAGGTATTTAATTAATATTTAATTATTAAATAGTCATATATTTCATATATTTATGTTTTAACCTTATTATAGGAGCAATAATTAACATTAATATTTACCATAAATATTCATTAAATAAATCAAGCTAAAAGCATCATTAAATCACCTGAAACCCATCCAAATAGAAAATAAATTGAAACAGAAACCAACACACACAAACAGGCTTAAGAATCCACGTCACTTAATAGATTCAAATAGGATAGTCAATCAGATTCTTTGTCCATCAATAGGACAAAATAAGGGTTTAGGGTATGGATTTGGACCTGAATATTATCTCCCTTCTCTTAGCATTGATATACTGCGATAGGGCACGCTCACTCGTACCAATTCAGGAAAGACGTAGTCCGGTACCTGCAAACTTGTAACCACAAAGATGAGCTTATATTCATGCAATATAGAAAATAATGGTTGAGACTAGTTTATCATGTGGATCTCGCCGAAGCAAGTTATTACGACTCTGTCCCATACCATACCAAACACAACAAACAATAATGCAAAACATCACAGTGATCCATGTGCATATAAATATAGGGTCATTATTGTCATAAAACCTTAATCAAAATGATTTCATAACATAAACATAACCAACATGAAATAATCACAAATCATATGCAAATAGATGATATAAGACAACTAACAATGGATCATTAGCATAAAGAAAAGTAACACACAAATATCTTTAATGGCACCTGAAATTACTAACTCGCACATACTAAGGCCTAATGAGATCATAAACTAACCCAGACATACAGTCAAAGGGGTAGGTATTACACGAGTAGTAGTTATTTGATAAGATTATTTAAAGGCATACATCTTGTAGGACTAAATATAACTAGAGGTTTATATATGTGGTATAAATTTTTGGGTTGATTTATTGGATTAATTTTTTAGGCCACTAATTCACCCCCCCCCCCTCTTAGTTATTCTAACACTAGCCATATTTAAATTTTGCTCTTGAGGGGGCATGACCAGGACATAAATATTCCAGTGATCACATCCTTAATTAAAACCCCATCGCTTGGGGCATCTCAGCTTCATCACATCAAATCAAAGTTGAGATCATCTTAAAATAAAAGGAAACATAATCAATGGTCTTATACAATGATGAATACACTTGAAACCAGAAAAGATCAATCTTATATGAGATATTTATTACTGAAACCTGATACATTGATCAAATTAGCTACATTACTTCAAATCAAGTCAATTTTATTGATAATCAAATTTCTTATAGTAATCAGCTTCATCACTTCAAATCAAACTGGTTATTTTTTCAAACTAATCAGAAGGTTTAAGATTTCTTGATAGATGTTCAGTTTCATCGCTTCAAATCAAACTGAGCATTCTGTTTGACATCTTTTGCTTGATCTTTGTCTAATCAAGCTCAAAATCGGTCTTCTTCTTCAAAAGAATGGTTTCATCACTTCAAATCAAACTGTTCTGGGTCTTCTCGCTAACAGGTCTTTGAATCAATGTGTTGATTGCACATTAATTCAAAGAGGGGCAAATGTAATCACATAAAAATTATCATCTAAATCCTAGACCCCAATCTCAATCACTTATCAAGAAACCCTAATCTTGATAAACCCTAAGTCCTAAATGAAACAGACAATTCATCAAATTTGAACTGATACAACCTAAACCCTCGGTCCTAATCAATTATCATACTTGATTAATTAATTAATTCCTGAAATCATAATACACTCACAAATAAATCTTATATTAATTATTTAATTGATATTTTTATATATTAATTAAATAAAACTACAAATTTGTCAATTAAATAAAAAAGGGAATTAAATTAATTAATAAAAAAAATATGCATTTAAAATTATTTAAATTATCAAAAATACATATGACATCATAAAATCTAGTTAACTAATTATCAAATTAGAAATAATCCAGTTCCACTCAGTTAACTGATTCTCCACTATTTATCATTTTGGAAACAAAGTTATTAACTGAAAATGATTCTGGAAGTTTCCAAAAAGACTGATCAGTCAGTTCAGTCAACTCAATCTTTCGACCAATTAAATTTCTTGCACACAGATTGTGCTTCCTCAAATCGAATCTGAGCCACTCATTTCCTCTAATCTCAACCATCAATTTGGGAGAGAATTTATATAAAAAAGAAGCTCTTTTCCTTCATAAAGATCCTAACTTTTTCTATTGCTATTATGCAGTTTTTATGTTTTAGAATTTTTAAGTTTTTGAAGCATTTATCATGTTGAACAATTATTTTTTAGTTTATTTGTTTAAGCATGCAAATTGATAATTTAGAGCACATTTTGATTTGGTGTTATCAAAATGAATCTTTCACATTTCTATTTGGTTTTTAAAATGAATCTCTAATTAGCTTTGGATTTACCACAAACTGCATTTTGCACATCATATAAATTCAATCATTTAGATTTCAAATCCTTCATTTAGAACAGTGTGTAATCACTAGACTTTGCGATGACCTAAGAGAAAAGTCTATACTCCTACCTACTAGAATCCAATGGGTTTGTATTAGTTAGTGTAGTTGTTTATTGCATTTATATTTCATGTTTTCTAACCCACTAATCACGTAAAGACTCATTGAAGTGTGATGCAGGAGCATCTTGGGTCATTGGAAATCCTGCACAACCAAAAAGATGTTTGCTTTAGTTCTTTAGTTGTTCTCTGTCGCTCGGGTTCTGTTGCTCGGGCATGCTTGTCTCTATTGCTCAAGTTCTATTATTCTGGCATGTTTACCAATGGATTTTGGTTATACTTCACCGATGGATTTCGATGATGCTTCACCGATGGATTTCAGTTATGCTTTATTGACGAGTTGCTAATTTTTGGTGTTCCTCTGCCCGAGATGCTTATTTTGGAAGTTGGATCTTTGGTTGAATTCTTCAATTAATTTTGATGGCTTAATTTATTTGGGGTTTCTCATTGGGATATGTGTGGACCTAAATCTGGGCCTCTCTTATAGATTTGAGTGCCAAATTCCTTGTTGGACTATTGTATATATTTGGTTGTATGTTGTTAGTTTAGTAGTCATCCTTAGAGAAAGAAGGAAAATGTTTAGATATTGAGATCGAAGATCTATGATCTCTATTGTATGAATATCTTATTTTAATTCATTGAATATATGGCCAAAACTAGGAAGGCCTTACATCCCGGCATGTAATGATTTTGATCAAGTTAATATAAAAGGATCTTTGTGTTTTCTTCTCTCACTCTGTTGTTTGGATTTCGCATTGGTTCTGCAAGGTGGTTTGGTGATTGGGAGTTCCTCTTGGCCCCGTCTCCATCCTCTCCTTACATCAAGTGGTATCGAAGTGTGGTGAGATCTAGTTCCTTCTTAAAACCCTAACCCTAGTTGGTATTGTTGTGGGGTAGAAGATTGTGATCTGACCTACAATTGCAGAGGGATTCAAGATGGTTCGTAGGAGAGGAAATGCTAATCCAGGTCTAGCTGATATTCTTAGACAGATGGCTGCTAGATTGGAAGCTATTGAGACAACCCAACGCAGAGGAAGGCATCTTGATAATTTTAGTGATGATGAAAATGAAGAGGTTCAAGGTGAAGTTGCACCTACACCTGTGATGAATTAGGAAGAAGATAAATTCTCTGAGAACCTTGACAAGTTTGAAATCCACACCTCAGGTCAATCCTCCTGAGTATAGTGGAAAATTGGATTATGATGAATTGATTGACTAGACAACAGAGATGAAAGTGTGTAGAGAACCTAATTCAAATCAATCAAGTAAGTATGAAGACTATTTCATTCAAGAAGATATGTTGTTCAAAGGTATTCAGTTGTGTATACCAAGAGGATCAATGAGAACTAATTTGACTAAGGAGAAACATAGTAGTAGATTGGCTAGACATTTTGGTATTAATAAAGCATTAAGTTTGCTGAAGGAGAGGTATTTTTGGCCTCAGTTGTACAAGGATGTTCAGAAATTTGTGAAAAGATGTCAAGTCTGTCAAGTTGCAAAAGGAGTGAGTCAGAACACTGGTTTGTATACACCTATTACTATTCTTGAGAAACCTTGGATTGATATCAACATGGATTTTGTTCTTGGCCTACCTAGGACATCAAGAGGTAATGATTCCATATTTGTTGTTGTGGATAGATTTTCTAAAATAAAAAATTTTATACCATGTACGAAAATGTCAGATGCAGTACATATAGCATATCTTTTCTTTAAGAAAATTGTTAGATTGCATGGATTACTGAAGAGTATCATCTCTGACTGAGACAGTAAGTTTGTTAGCTATTTTTGGAGAACACTTTGGAAGAAGTTGGTTAGCGAGTTGAATTTTAGTTCTACATTTCATCCATAGACTGATGGAAAAATAGAGGTTGTAAACATAAGTTTAGGTAATTTGTTGAGATGCCTAGTTGGAGACACACTAGGCAATTGGGATTTGATGTTGGCACAAGCAGAGTTTACATACAATAGTTCAGTAAATAGAAGTACTGGAAATACACCTTTTGATATTATTCATGGCACACAACTGAGAGGTATATCAGATTTGAGAGATATTGTTGGAGAAGAGAAAAGAAGTGCTGAAACAGAGGAATTTGCAGAATTTATGAAGACATTGCATGAAGATGTAAAACAGAAGCTGGAGAAAAGTAATCATAAATACAAAGACAGTGCAGATAGATCAAGAAGACATAAAACATTTGAAGTTGGTGATGCAGTGATGGTTCATCTAAAGAAAGGAAGATTTCCTATTTGAACATATGGTAAAATGAAGATGAAGAAATTTGGTCCTTAAAAAATACTGAGAAGATTTGACAGTGGAAATTATTACGAGGTTGAATTACTGATGCCACGGATATATCACCTATATTAAAAATTTCATACTTGTATGAATATCATGAACCTGATGCAGAAGTGACTGTACCAAGTGATTATCCTAAGAAGCAGATAGAGGAAGTTGAAAATATTATGAAACAGAGAATTGGCAGAAGAACAAGAGGAAAATAATATATGGAATGTCTGGTGAAGTGGAAGAACAGATCGATTGAGGACTCATCATGGATTTCTCAATCCAAGTTGGATTCATTTTAGGTTGGACCTAATAAATGATTGAGAGAATCATTTATTGTAACCCCAGGTGTCTGATGCAGGAGCATCTTGGGTCATTGGAAATCCTGCACAACCAAAAAGATATTTGCTTTAGTTCTTTAGTTGTTCTATGTCACTCGGGCTCTGCTGCTCGGTCATGCTTGTCTCTGTCACTTAGGTTCTATTGTTCTGACATGTTTACCTATGGATTTTGGTTATGCTTTACCAATGGATTTTGGTGATGCTTCACTAACAAATTTTGGCTATGCTTTACTGATGGGTTGTTGATTTTTGGTGTTCCTCCGCCCGAGACGCTTATTTTGGAAGTTGAATCTTTGGCCGACTTCTTCAATTAATTTTGATGGCTTAATTTATTTGGGGTCTCTCATTGAGATCTGTGTGGACCTAAATATGGGTCTCTCTTATAGATTTGAGTGCTGACTTCCTTGTTGGACTCTTTTATATATTTGGTTGTATGTTCTTAGTTTAGTAGTCATTCTTAGAGAAAGAAGGCAAATGTTTACATATTGAGATCGAGGATCTGTGATCTTTGTTGTATGAATATCTGATTGTAATTCATTGAACATATGGCCAAAACTGGGAAGGCCTTACATCCTGACATGTAATGATTTTAATCAAGTTAATATAAAATTATCTTTGTGTTTTCTTCTCTCACTCTGTTGTTTGGCTTTTGCATTGGTTCTGCAAGGTGGTTTGGTGATAGGGAGTGCCTCTTGGCCCCGTCTCCATCCTCTCCTTGCATTAAAGTGTGTATGTTTGTAGTAGTAGGAATGAAGATCCAAATTCATGCATACACTAACTAGCATTCCGTCAAGACCTCATCTATATAATTTAGTAGTAATGAGTACATACCGCGATGCTTTCCTAATTAGGGTTCATTTTTCATTTCTAGAAAAGCCATTAGGTAAGGTTTGATCAGTAAGATAGCTAGTTATATTGGTATATATGGATTGGTTTTGGATGTTTAGGGCACAAATAACTTGGGATTCAAGTGTATCAAATGCAGGGAAGGATAGTTCTTCCACCAAGAATTCATAGCAGAATTGAACTTTCTCTAGTTATAACATGGAGGCTAGTGTTGCCATAGTGTCTGTAGCTCTATTTTGTGTTCTTGGAATTTTTTGAAATGTGATAAACACAAAGTACTTATTCAAATCTTAGATCATCTGCTTATAGGGCATCAAATTTTCATCTTTTTTTTTGTATTATCCATTTTCTTGATTGATGATGAGTTGAGAATCACCATATACATGTAACTCTATGATTTTCCACTCCATGGCAAGCTTGAGACTGTTTACCAATGCTTCATATTTTGAAGATATTGTTGGTGCATGGAAACATCATTTTGTATGCCTTAGGTCTTGTAACCTTGAGGAGTGATAAACAATATCCCTGCTCCAGATCCTTGATGTGTGAAAGAACTATCAAAGTACATTTTTCATGGATATTTTGTTAAGTGCATTATTGTCTCATCTAGAAATTCTATTATCAATGGTGTTACATTTGTAATGGTGAATCAACTAGTAGAGTAGTTAGCACTTATCCTTTAATAGTCTTTCTGTCTACATACTCTATATCAAATTCACTGAGTATGAGAACCCATTTTGCTAGCCTTCATGTTAATGTTGTCTTACTCTGGAGGTATTTAAGAGGATCGATCTTTTCAATGAGTTTCACCGTATGTGAGAGCATGTAGTGTCTTAGCTTTTGAGATGCAGAAATGATGCAGGAGCATCCTGGGTGTAAGGGCAATCTTGCATCACCCAAAAATATTTTTGTTTTCTTTTCAATAAGGGCTACCTTGTACAAAGATGCTATTTATGGAAACTTGCTATTTTTAGTAACTTGGTCATACGATCTCGGAATGTTCTGATTTTGCATGTGGAGGTTCATCTCAGTCATATAAGCCTGCCAGTAAAGTTTCATGGCTAGATCAGGTCTAGTTTTGAAGATATTGAAAATTTTTGGTATTGAAAATAGGGTACAGAAACTTCGAGCTCTGTTTTGAAGGCTTTAGAGGCCCCGGATGAGGTCGAAACTTGTGTTGAATGAAGCTTGCTCATTTTAAGTGCTGTAGAGCGCTTTGTGGCATTTCTAAAATGGGGTTATAATAGTCAATCGGGTCAACTGGTGATGACTTATGGTCTCCGAAAGTTGGGCCACCTGAAATAGCAAAAAATAATTTTCCTTCAAAATTTTTGTTCAGGTTTCAAAAGTTATTTTGAGCCGACTTTGATATACTAAATTGAAAAATAAAATAATTCTAAGTTTGGTCGGCCCTAAGGGCTAAATTTCTAGAACCTTCTCGGGCAGTGGAAATTGCCTATATAAAGAAGGCCCGTAGTGTTGTCTTAGGTAGTTCAGGACAGTTATGGGTAGATCTGGGTAATAATTCAAGGCTTTGTCCTACAAAATATTGTAAGGGGAATGCCCATGTGGCTTTGCATATTGTAATTCTAAAAGTTTGTAATTCCGCATTTGTGGATATAATAAGAAGTCCATTTTCTGTTCTTGCTAATTGTTGTTGTTTCTCTGTTTCTGTTATGTGTTTGTGGTATTAAGGGGAGCGCCCTTCATCAAGTGGTATCAGAGCAGGAGTTCTTGAGTGTGTAAACAGATCACCGACTGTGAGGCAGTTTGCACCAGGACTGTGGGTCAGGGTTTTTGTGTAAACAGATCGCTGACTGTGAGGCAGTTTGCACCAAGACCGTGGTTAGGGTTTCAACGCGCATCATGAGAATGCCTCCACGAAGGGAACGTGGCGGAAGAGCTGGTGTTGTGATACCTGAGGTTAGAGAGCTCCAGAGACAAGTGCGAGCATTGCAAGAAGGGATTCGCAGAGGAATGAATCTTAATGTTAGAAATAAAAGTGAGGATGAAGCCGAAGAAGGAAATGATGATCAAGAAGAAGTTAAAGTTTTGAATCCAGAAGAAGAAAGGCTTTTCCGAGCCATTTTCAAGATTGGGAAAAGACCTAAGATTGAGGTTCCTACATTTTCAGGGAATCTTAACCCAGAGGAGTTGATCGACTGGATCAACGAATGTGAAGAATATTTTGAGTATGAAGATATTGAGGATCCTGATCGGGTCAAGTTTGTGAAGACCAGACTAAAGGGTCATGCGAAGATCTGGTGGCAAGAGATCCAATTGGAGCGAAATCAAAGAGGAAAGGATAAAATCACAAGATGGGATCGGATGGTGGATAAGTTGAAGCGATGGTTCATTCCTGTTGATTATGAGCTTGACCTACTGAAGAAAATGCAAAGTTTGAAGAAAGTAGGAAGATCTGTTCAGGAGTATACAGAGGAGTTCTATCAAATCCTCATTAGAACAGGCCATGCAGAAGCTGATAAGGAGAAAGTTTCCCATTACCTTAATGGGTTGAGGCCAAGCATTCAGGAGGAGTTGAATCTGGTCTAAATGAACAGTATTGAGGAGGCATACCAATTTGCCCTGAAAGTAGAGGAAAAGCTGAACAAGAAGTTTGAGAGCAGACAAAATGGAAGAGGTCGTGGTGGAAGATCTGGTGGACGGTCATATGGTGG
>MU228014.1:1318101-1342382 GCA_018584345.1 Thuja plicata
TTGTCTTAGGCAGTTCAGGACAGTTCTGGGTAGATCTGGGTAATAATTCAAGGCTTTGTCCTACAGAATATTGTAAGGGGAATGCCCATGTGGCTTTGCATATTGTAATTCTGAAAGTTTGTAATTCTGCGTTTGTGGATATAATAAGAAGTCCATTTTCTATTCTTGCAAGTTGTTGTTGCTTCTCTGTTTCTGTTATGTGTTTGTGGTATTAAGGGGAGCGCCCTTCATCAAAAAACAACTTCTAGACAAACCTTTTCAATTATACTTTAGTTGAGTTCATAAGATACAAATGTCCCACTCATATAATAAATTGCTCTTTCCTTCTTGGTATCGTCCTCTTGTGCTAGCAATACTCCAAGTGATGTAGCCATAGTTGAATATAGAGTAACAATGCCTTACCATGAATAAGTTCATTAATATAGGAGGATTAGAAAAATAATATTTTAATTCCTTGAATTTATTTTCATAGTGTTCATCCCATTTGAAAGGAACTCCTTTATGTAACAATTTCATGAAAGATTGCACTCTATCCACTAGTTGAGACATGAATCTTTTGATTGAGTGGAGTCTTCCTTGGAGAGTCCTCATTTGAACTATATTACTAGGAGGTGGCATATCCATGATTGCTTTCACTTTTTATGGGTCTACCTCAATTCCTTTAGCTGATACAATGAATCCTAGGAGATTTCCTGACTGAACTCCAAATGCACATTTCTTTGGATTGAGCCTTAGTTGAAATTTTTCCATTCTATCTAGTATCTTTCTCAAGTCTTCAATGTGTGTTGTTATTATTTTTGAATTGGCTAAGCTATCATCCACATAGTCCTCCATTTTCTTATGTATCATGTCATGGAAGATTGTCATCATAGCTCATTGATATGTAGCTCTAGCATTCTTTAGCCCAAATGGCATGATGTTCCAGCAAAAAGTTCCTGATACACATGTAAATGATATCTCTTCTTGGTCTTTAGAGGCTATCTTTATTTGGTTGTAGCCTGAAAATCCATCCATGAGTGAATAGATTTCATATCCACCGTGAGGTCTATGATCATATCAATATTTGGCAGTGGGTAATCATATTTAGGATAAGATTTTCTTAAATCCCTAAAGTCTATGCAAATTCTAATAGAATTTTCTACTTTAGAAACTCAGACTGCATTATAAATCCATCTTGTATAGGCATTGACCCTTATGAATCCAAATTTTAAGAGTTTTTCTAGCTCCGCTTTCACTAACAACACCACATGTGGGTACATCTTTCTTAATTTCTGTTTGATAGGCTTTATCGTAGGAGCTATAGATAAGTGATGCATTTTTAATTTAGGATCTAATCTAGGCATATTAGTATAAGACCATGCAAAGTTAATCTTTTTCTCTTTAAGAAACTCAATGAATTGTGCCTTCTCTTCCTCTGACAGAGATTGTGCAAGATAGACAAATTGAGGAACTTCCACCATTCCCAGATTAACTGGTTATATTTGTTCTATGAAGAATGAAGATTGTTCCTTGAAGTGCTCAAGGAGGATATCAAGAATCTCATCTTTTGGCACCTCTAAGAGGTTTTCACCATCATATACATATTTTATTTTTACTATTTTAGAATCTGATATTGCCACAACGTGGTTTTCACCATCAATTCTTTTCTTCTTTTTACTTTTCAATTTTTGACTAAGAAAATATATATCCTCCTCTATCATGTTCATGCTCCTTGCATTGGTGTAAGAGGGATAGGATTCACAAGCATTCAGATAATAGACTAAAGTGTAGTCACTGGGAAAGTTAATTATAGGAGTATGTTATGAGTCTGTCCAATCAATCAGTTCATGATTTACTAAGGATAGTGACTCCAAGGATTCAAAGGACAAAACTGTGTTAGTGTCAAAATTATTAATTGGTAGAACAAGTTCTATTGAGTTAGCTTCTATAGTGTTTATATCATTAAGAGTCGGATCATCATTATTAGGGTCATTGTTAGCATTATGCAAACCTAATTCTAGCAATCTATCATTTGAGCTTTCTCCTTCTTATCTTTCTCTTGTTCTATCAAAGTTGTCTAATATCCTTTGGTACTCCTCTTGTCCTATTAAGACGCCTATGCCTGCATCAATTATACGAGGCATCACCACCTCATCCAATTCTGTGACAACATTTGTATTGTGGTAGTATTAGAAATCTCTCCCCTTTCTAGTAAAGGTGAAAATTTATGGATTACATCTACCGCAATATCCGTGGTAGCATCAGACATTTGATCCCATTCATAATCACGTGAGTCTGAGATATTGTCATCAGGTTGATTTAGAAATTCAGCAATAATTATCTGTTGTAACCTATTAGCCATTTGTGAATCAAAATATGGTAGATCCAGGACATGTGAAATTGTCACCGGTTGCCTCCAGTTAGGATGTATATCTTGTTGTTGTCTTATAGAAGAAAACTCTTGAAAAGTGTTTGAGATACTTGTTTCTTCTCCCTTGCTTATGTCTTCTTCTTGTTCTTGATGGGTTTCTTCATGGTAATCCTCTTCTTGGTCAACCCTTGGATAATATTCTTCTTTTTCTTCTTCCTTTTTTACTTCTTGGACATTGGTTTTTGACAACAAAAGAATTATGAGGCCTCACCCTGACCCATCATAGCTTTACTACTCGATCACATTTCGATACTTTATGTTTTGATACATTGATACACTTTTTGATTATCCTGACAAAGACTCGAGATATTATGTTATGATGATGATTATATTGTGTGGATTATATTTTGATATGGATTAGACCTATAACAGGTGGTTGATTTTGATTATATATGTTTAGATAAGTGAATTGATGAGAAGATCAAATCATAATTAGACTTGATTATTTCATGGATGTTATGTCATGATGATTATAGAATTATTATGTTTTAAACATTTCTTTATGAAAATTGCAATTTGGAATTTAATTATGCTATTGATTAATGTTGCTAATTATAAATTGAAAATGTATATTGCATGTGATTTTATTATCTTGGACTACTGATGCTCGAGTTTAGTGTGCAGGGAAGAGAACCATGGAATTATTTAGAGAATCAGGGCTAACCACATGTGAATTGAGTAAGCCAAGGTTTAATACAATAAGGGGTTGAAACCTCATTATAATGTGATCTTTGTTGTAAACGTAATCTGAATGTGTTTTAATAGTTTAAACTCCATGTTGTTATTTGGACATGTCATTGTGAATATGATGTGTATTTTGTTTTGGTGTCACTTGACACTTATGTTGTCCATGTGGATGGTGACATGTCAAATTAGGGCTTGGAAAAGAATCACCAAACCTTATAGGATGTTATACTAATCCCACTTTCATATAGATGTCTTGTAGGGATCACATCAAATTAGAACTCGGATTTGAACTTTAGAGGTACTTTGGAGGGGTCAAAAGTGACCCTAGAGTGTATTTTTGGCCAAAATTAGTTAACCCTAAGGGGGTACCTTGGGTTAGGGCTAATTTTTACTTATGGGGTAAACCTAGATCACCATTATGGCTCTCCATAAGGTCCACCTTTCAAAAGTGGCGAAAATGATGATGGCCACATGCATTTAACTTGTCCCACACTACTTACTAAACTCACAATTAAGAGGGGAGACAAGAGATAAGACAAAAGGACTAGAGGGCATGTCTCATTAATTGCTAGGTCTTGAGTACACTTATAGGGATATTTTTAGAGGGTTTGGGGAAACTTAGTGGGTGTTCACCAACTCTCTAATTTTAGAGACAACTAGGGTTGGAGGAAGAAAAGAAAAGAGGATAAGGGCTTCTTCTCAACCACATTCTTGCCATTTTTCTTGGACCAAGGTTGGTGGATTATTTTCATGGAGAAATACTCTTGCATTTTAGATTTGTATGTTATTGTTTTATGAATATGTAAATCTTGTATGGTGTTGTTGGATGTAGATTTTGTTGTTATGTGTTGGGTTGGGAATGCATTTGGATTTTGTTTCATTTCTTGTTCTTTTGGGTTGGGAGTATTTTTCATGGGAGTTTAAGGAATTAATCACCCTTTGGGAAGGGAAGAAGTAGCCTTGGGTGAAGGGGTTAGTTGGGCTCTCCATTGTAGTGAGAGTCTCTTCTCTTGGAGAAGAGGGATAATTTCATGGAGTATGGGCTCCATGAAGCCATGTTGTAAATATTATTTTTGGTGTAGAAATGACCAAATGTGTATATGGAAGGAATGTCAATGAAGCCTTGGAAATACATGGAAAAAATCTTAGTGAAAAATTTGAAAATGCAATGGCACTCTCCTCCTTGGAAAATCCCACCTTCACCTTACTTCAATGATTTTGGAAAACTCATTTGTGAAGCCTTGGTTCGGAGCAAATTATTGTGTTGTGCATATATGTTAGTTGTGAGAATTGGGATGTGTTATCTTGTTTAGCCTTGGTTCTCCAAGCTCGGGGGTGGTCTCCTCGAGATCTTGGTTGGGAAGTGAGCTTCCCATAGTTTCCCTCATATTTTTTTCAGGTTTTGAAGTTAAGTTGGATGTGGAAAAGCTTGGGAGGAGTATTCATTTTGGTGTTTTTGTGAGAGAGAAACTTTAATGTTGCATGATTACTCCTTGTGTTGAGGATCATTTTTGTTAGGTGTTGTAATGTCCATTTTGTAAGCTTGTTAAGAAAAATGTGAAAATCTCTCATTCCTTTTGTAATGATATTCATAGCATGTAAACCTTGTGGATTGTTAAATCTTGAAATCTCTAATGTATGTGACTTTAAATTTTCAAGTAAAAAAAACTACATGTTTCCTTTGAAATTCTAAAATTTTATCTCAATTAGATCAATACTTTAACTTTAAAATGATTGTATTCCCAATCCTTAAAAATAAGAGATTAGCTTGCTAACTATAGTAAGTCAAAGAAATTAATATATTAATGAAAAACAATCACCTAATATTAATAATCAAATTTTAGTTGCATAGTGTATGGTGCAAAAAAAAACAATCAAATTCATACATGTATCTACTAAAAACAAAAACAAAAAAAATTAATGATATCAATGTGTTAGAAACTATAACCAAATTTTACCATGACATTTTCCAAAATGTAGAGCAAAAATGCTCTTTAAAAAATGTATGGAGAGGGATTTAGTTCCCCCCTTACACAGAGAATATTCTCTAAAGATTGCCTCTCTAAAACCCCTTTATTACCCCGTAAACACCCCTTTTAATTATCCTTTTTATGCTAATGCATAGTCTTTTATTTGGGAAGGCTTAATGTTCTTCATCCATTCTTGTGGGCCCCACAATAATCTTTTCTCTTACCTTTCTTTTCCCCATGTGAAATTTGGGCTGACATGATATTTAATCATTTACCCAAGATTAGACCCTTCCCCATTCCACGCAAATTGGGTATGACATGAGGATAAATGCACACCCCTAGGACAAAGAAGTTTTAATATAGTTTAACCTAGGAGAAATTTGTTATGGGCCCCACCTCAGCCTTGGAATATTTTGCATTCTCTCCATACTCCTTGGTTTTAATGCCACCATACCCTCTTCACGTGAAATTTATATGTTGACTTCACTTTAAAATTCCAGCACATTGGATGGAAGACTTTGCAGTGGCCCCCACCACTCTTGGTTCATGTGACTGCCTTTGCAAAGGCTCTTCTCCCTTTAAAACATTCGCAAGCTTTGAGTGGGTTTGGGATTCCACACCCCCCACCCACTTGGCAAGTGGGCCTTGGGGGATGGGGAGGTGATGTGATAGCTTGATAGGCTAGAAGATAGGTGAGGTGATAGGTTAGTAGATAGGTGGATAGGTTAGTAAGCTAGTTAGTAGGGTTATTAAGTTAGGTTGATTTAGATTAGCAGTTAATAAATCCCTTCTTAACATGTTTATATTTAATTGTAATAAATCAATTTTTTTTTAGTTATAGTGTTTTCTTTTTAAATGGTTATTTACTTAAATGATTCATGAGTATTAGTTAATATTTAAGTTAATTGTATTATGTCATTAGAATATATATTATTTATGTGTTCTAGGGTTTAGGGATTGAATTGATTTTCTTTTAGAGGATAACTTAATTATTTTTACTAGAGGCTATTTAATGTTTTCATTAGAAGTTAATTTAAATTTGGTTAGGGGGATTAATATACATTAGGTTTGCATAGTTTCTTTATTAGGGGAGGATTTGATTAGAATTGATATTAGAAAGTTAGGAAATGAGATTAGGTTATGATTATTGGATTTAAATTAATAGTTTATTGGTATGGAAAATTGGTTATTAAATTTTGATTATGTCAAATGATAAATGATTCATGTATATTTGTTTAAAAAGGAAATAGGGTTTAATTAGTCCTTTAATACTGGATATTTTATTATATATGTTTAGGTGGGTCAAGGAGAAGATCAGAAAGGTATACATATTAATTTTTGAGATTAAGTTAGTTCCATTTTATTAGTTAACTAATGTGCGTGTGAAATAGTTATATCGGGGTTATTTATAGAGGTTAGTAGTTAATATCAAAACAAAATTAGTATTAGTTTTAAATGGATTAGTTGTAATCAAGGTTAATAAATCAAAGGGAATTCTAGTTCAACCTAATTCAGAATATGATCCTATCAACTAGATTACCATAACGTTATTTCACGTGGATAAATATTAAAGTATAGTTAATTCAACCTGACCCAAGAGATCATGCAATCTGTACAACAAGTTGATGCTCCAACTCTGCATCTGTATGTGACATAACCCTAATTCAATCTATGAATATACCTTTCAACTCAAATATTGACTTCACCATGCTAGCACCTTACCTCAAACATATCCATTGTTAGTTGTATGTAATTGTGTTTTTTTTTTATAAAAAATTATGTGTTTTGCCCTAGTTTTGGGCATGACAGGAACATGGTGTTCTAGCTATTCAACAAAAGTAGGTACATACTATTCTCCTTGGTATTCTAGGTTCTCTGTACCTATATGTAGTAAAATTTCATATGTACAGGGTATGAGTTCAAATAGTTCTTCATCTTCGTCACTTCCTTTATCAAATATTGGACCATCTCTTGAGTTGGGATGTTATGAATTGTTATTGAAACCTAATCCTGTCTTGTCCTTAGTGTCCCTGAATTCCATATAAATTGGCTCAATGAGTCCTTTGCCTTTATCTTCTAAAGGTCCTTTCTCTTTGTATCCCATTTGTTTAAGAAGATCATAACCTTTTCCATATTTTTTGGGAGATATCTCAACATGTTTTACTTCATTTTATCCTTTCCCCCCTTTATAAAGCCATGCCAAGACTACTTTATCTTCTTTTTCTTCCTCTTGATAAGTTGTAGCTCTAACCATGCCAGTGGGTTCATGAGTAACTTTTCCTTTTGAGGTAGAAGTTTCAAATGATGGTGAAGGTCTCCCATATGGTCTTGGAGATACAAGAATGTTAGCTAATGATGGTGTTGTATCCAATTTGTATTCCCCCATGCTAGTTTCTTCAAGTTTTAACATTTTTTCAAAACTTCTCATCACCATGTATTTCGAGGTTTCAACTGGGAACTCTTTTGTAAATTCCTTGTTGTGAGGAACCATACTATCTACCTTGATATTGTTGCAAGTGTAGCTTGAATCTGCATGAATTGTTACTTCTACTCCATTGTGTGGGAATTTGATACATTGGTGGCAAGTAGATGGCACTATTTGCATTTCATGTATCCAAGGTCTTCCCAGTAATATGTAATAGGCCAATGGTAGTTCAAGAACTTGAAAAATCATATTTCATTTTTTATTCCTATTCTTATTGGTAAAATAACTAGTCCTTTGGATAACCTTTCTTCCTCATCATATGCCTTGATGATTATCTTATTTCTTGAATCAATTGTGTGTGCATTTACTAGATTGAGAGTGCATTTATTCAAACCCGTACCTCCATCTATCAATACACATTTTACACAGTATTTTTGGATCAAAAATTCAATGTGTAGAGGCTGATTATGGGGATGAGTCAAAGATTTATCATCCTCTTCTAAAAAAGAGAGGTAAAGTGGAGCTGATATGTGATTAACCATTGCCTGGAATTTGTCTACATCTATGTCCTTTGGAACATTAGTTGAATGTAGGGCTTGTTCAAGAACTTCCCTATGCACTGAAGAGATTTTTAGCAACTCAAATATATAAATTTGAGCTAAGGCTCTTTGTAATTGGTCCACCAAGTTATAATTAGAAGATGGTATGGGAACCATTTGTCTTGACGTTGCTAGTTTTGGAATTGTGACAACATGTGGTTTGGATGATGTTTCCTGTTTGGATGAGGAATTAACCCCTTTGATTGTAATTTGCACTTGACTTTGTGTTACTATATTTGAGTGTGTCGATTTGTCCTTGACACCTTTGATAATGATTACACTGATTTATTCATTCTTTATGTCCAACATATTGATCACATTATCATTATGAGAATAGGTGCAGTTGACTCCATTTCCTTTTTCTTTAGAGGCTTCATCTTTTTCATAGTTAGGAAATGGTTTTTTATAGGCCATGTGATATTCATTAGATGTGTGCCCTTCCACTTTGATTTTGCCTCCATCAATGAGATCTTGTATAACGTGCTTGAGTTTGACACAATCATTGGTCTTATGTCCTTTGTTTTTATGGAACTCATAATAGGCATTATCGTTCCACCATCTTGGTTTTATTTCCGGTTCCCAAGGTTTTGAATTTGATAAAGTAATGATTGTTTTTGTCTAAGAGAGTTTTCAAAACCATTTCAAGAGGTTCTCCCAATGGAGTAAATGTCCATTGTGGTATAAACAGCCACAACTTATTCTTGTTGGTATCATTGTTTACTCGTGGTATTGTTGTTGTTTCCTTACCTTCTTTACTTGCTTGTAGGATATTTTTAAGATTAAACACAACCAGTTTAACATTCATATTTGAAGCTTCCACCACTACATCATTAACAACATTTTTGTTCTTGTTCCACCATTTAGGTTTGTTGTTATAGTTGCTAGTGGATTTGTTGTCATTAGAAAGTGCGATTTCTCTTTTTTTTTTTTTTATCATAACCTCTTCTGCACAAATATCGTTCTTAATCATTCTGTCTAAACTAGGAGGATCTTGTATATGTAGGAAATTGTTCATTTCAGGTACTAAGTTATTGATGAATATCTCCATATTTTCCAATTCAAGTATTTTTCTTGAGTACCTTGCAAATATTTTCCTCTGTCGTTGCAAGAAATGTGTGAAGGATTCAGTTGTTCATTGTTTGGTATTACAAAGATCCATCATGGTAACATTGTGTTGTAAGTTATAGGAGTAGTATTGGAAAAATATTTGAATCAAATCCTCAAATATTTGTATACTATGTGTGAGTTTGGAAAACCATTCCATGGCTTGTCCTCCTAAACTTGCCGAAAATAGCCTCATCAAGTATGTTGGTTCGTGCATAAATTCGATACTCAATGCGCAAAATTATCTCACATGATCGTGAGGATCCATTTCTCCCATGTATTTTTCATACTTTGGTCTTGCCATTTTTGCTAGAAAAGGAACCATTTTCAAGTTCTTACTGAATGGGAACAAACATATGTGTTCCAATGAGTATTTCTTGGTTGGTTTACTCTTTTCATTCTTAAATGCTGTGAGTTCCATTTGTATTTGATATAGCTATTTAGAGAGTATTGATATAGGTGTTTGTATCTCTTCAACATTCAATCGTTTGACATCATAATATTTAGGAAGTTTGATCCCAAGAGAAGCTAGGTGGAGAAAATATTTTTCTTTATCTTCTTCAATGATTTTCTCCAAAGTCTTTTGAAACTTCCTACTTTGTTTGAGTTTATTGTATCCTTCTTTTGATATTTGTTCATCACTATCTGATTCAAACAAAGGACTATCATGATTTATTTCTTCTTGACTTTCTCTTTCATCTTGGTTATCATCTTGGTCATATTCATCAAAGGCAACACTCCATTCTTTATTAGGTACATCCATCTCGGGTGATTCTTGATAAAAAAGAGGGTTTGTCCAAGATGTCTCTCCTTGTTGAAATTTAAGAAATCTTAAAGGTCTTTCTAAATTGTCAGTGAGATATTGTTTGATTCTTGCGTTAACCATGAAAGAGGGATATCAATCTTGTCAAAAATTTTCCAATAGTACCAAAATGAATTTTTGAATTGTCGAAATGTGTTTGTCTAAGTTGTGGTGAATTTGAGTTTGATGTTCGGAAGTGATTGACTCCAGCATCAGAGGGTTAGAATTCCCTGATAGTGAGTTGGGAATCAAGAAGATTTGTTTAGTAAAGTGACAACATGATTTGGGATCAATTGCAAAAACCCTAAAGAACATATAAGGTATAATTTCAATTCGATTGAGAAACAACGTCAGGTGGACTAGCAAGAACAATAGAATCTAACTGACAAGAAAAAAGGGTATCCACAAATGCCAAGTTTTTAAGTCTCACTCATGTGCAAGTATCCTCTATCCTAGATGCGACTGGCAAGATGTGATCCTAGATTTCATGTATGCGAGCATGTTCTTCCTAAATGTGATCTTGTTTTCCAGATGCAATCTAGGATTGACCAAATGTGACTTTGTTTACAGGATGGAATTATGTTTTAACCAAACGCGATCCAAGATCCCTAAATATGAACTTCTGATGAAATTTTGAAAATTTTCCACTTTGTTTGGAAAGATGTGAATATTTGTTTGATTCTAGGGTCTTTCTAACAAATTCTAGAGTGCCTGAAGTAGTGCAAAATGTCCGTGACTGTCAAATTATTGATTTTTTGAGAGGATTTATCTTCTTATTATAATTTTGACACATCAATCATGTTTATTAATAACCAAACACACATATTCCCTAAACCAATAGCATAGCATGAAAATATTTTATCATAGAATCAGGTACACACACAAATGCTAATTAGAATACGACCATCACCAAGCACGCAATGGCTCAAGTCATGATGCCATATTATTTTACTTTAAACGTAAGTGAGGACACAAAATGATGAGTAGCTTGGGGAGGTTACTATCCTCCTTGCACAAAAATTATCACCTTTCGAGGGTGAATCAGGTGGTCATTACTACATAGTGTTTATTTTGGGCATCTGTTTACAACCATCCCCCATAGAATTGCATAAGGAAAAATTGAGGTGCATAGCCCTACAAGTACCTAGATGAGTGTATTCTTCAATCAAGATTCAAGCGGCTCTACTCTACTCACATCCAAACATTTCCAATGAATGATAGTCAAAATTCCAAGGACAAAACTGATTACGCCTTCTGATATTTTAATCTCAAGGAAGCATTTTGATTATAGTGAGATGGAAGGGCTGGTGTTCACCTGTCCTCACTTGGGTCATTCCTAAGAAATTTTACCCTCAACCGACAGGCCCTCTAAAGTTCAAATCAATAAAGAGGATTGTCAACTTAGGAGTCTAGATTTCTGATTCTTCACAAAGAAGAAGAGCATAATCTCCTATCCATGTTGTTTTCTCCTATCAAACACGCAAGACAAGGTTCTTTCCCTTGAATTATGGAATTCAATAGCTTAATCCCCCATCTTGAGTTTCTAATTTTCCACTTGGGAAAAGAGAATAATCCTCTATTTGGATTAAGAACTAAATTCAAATTTGACAATTAAATTCCTAGAAAAGAAACTAACCAAGCAATTTGTTCATTTTACCCAATTTATTTTCAAGACTTAATTTTAGGTTTGAGGTTCTGATTTTACAAAAGGAAAAGAGCATACTTCTCTACTCAAATTACAAAGAAAAGAGAAATTGTATTAAGTTTCAAATTGCAAGATAAGTCTAGTTGATCTTTTGAAGGAAACCTACAAAACCACATGTTATAAATTTGCTTTGTTTTGGCTCCATTATTTGGCCAAGGAGATCTTTCACAGCGTCCTGCAAGCACTAGTTAGGTTGCCAAAAAACCACATCCATGAAAAACACCCAAGGTTAGTTGATTAGTAAATAAATCAATTAGTTATGCAATTAAACCAACCAAATACGATCTTGAAAATTAATGAATGCAATGTTCTTTACTAAACATGATCCAATAATTACTAAATGCGATGAAAGATCCTAAAGGCGATCGTTTACCCCAACTGCGACCCTATTTTTACTAGATGCGAGCCTTTACTGAATGCAAGTCAGGATATCTAGGATGCGAGTCTTGATTTATTAGATGTGATCTAGGATACTAAATGTGATCCTTTCCTGCTAAATGGGAATCTGCATCAAAAAACCAAAATAAAAAAGTTAATGATTAGATCAAAAATGGATAAAAATCCAGGGCTTGGCCTCACAGTGGGTGCCATAAATGTGTGTGTAATTATTGTACCTACAAACAACAACACAACAATTCAATATTTTCTTGCATCAATGGTTATAATTATCAAATTCAATTGAAAAACATAGAAAACCAAAGGAAACTGACATATTGCTTCCTATCTAGAAAGAGTATGATCTAATCTATAAATTTGCCCTCATATTATGCTTAAAATTAGTGACACATTCAGTCCTAGAATGGAAGATTCAAGTGAAATACAAATTATCTATCATGCAATTCAAGATAAAATGATTCATTAAGCAAAAAATGAAAGAATTATCTAATTACCTATGAATTCATGAAATCAAATGAACACCATAAGAGTGCAATTAGAATTCTAAAAATTAGGACCTATTGAGTTCAAAATTCAATCCTTTTATGGAAGAATTTGAGAAATGAAGGGTTGATATTTATTTGTGAGGAGAGGTGAGGATTGAAGCTTTTGTGATCCATGTGAGTAAACTCTCATTGGTTCATGGATTGAATTTCCATGTGCAATTGATGAGTTGTATTTTGAGAGTTTTATTAATTCCCTTTAATTAATTACTTTATCCAAGGATTTGATTGGGTTGATTTGATTTAAATAGGCCAAGATAATTAATGCGAGGTAGTGATGAAATTAATTACTTTGATTTAAGAGATTATTTTTATTTTGATGAATTATGTCAATAATTGAATAGTTGGATTGACATAATTGAGGGTATGATCACATTTAGGGAAAATAGGGTCTATATTTAGAATAGACCAAATTAGTGTGATTACAAGTGTTTCTTCATTTCTCTTCAGTATCTCATTGACTTCTCTTTCAAATTTCAGTTCTCTGGTCAATCTATTAGTTTCACACTTTAGTGCTTTATTCTTAAATTATTTTCTAACCAAATCTATATTAACACTCACTAGTTGATCGGTCATATTATAGTGTACTTGCATCATCCTCATGATTTTGTTATCTTTCTCAGCTATTCTTGGTTCAAAATATCTTTTGTCTTATTTAGCTATTCTCAGTGTGTTTTAAAATACTCCCTTAGGGTCAAGTATCTCACTCATTCTAAATGCTTGTGTTTCTTGATCAATCTTAGCCAAGTTTAGTTGCTCAGTGAGTTTCTTGTTCTTTTCCATGAGTTCTGCAATGGAAAAATTAGCTTCACCACTCATACTACCTTTATGTGTTGTTTCAAGAGTATCAACATGCTCTTGTGTGGATTTGAGTTCACTACATAACTGCTTCCTCACTTTTAAGGAATTTTCTAACTTTCTTTTTAGATCTTCAATCACTTCTTCCACACTCTCCAACTCAAACGCAAGACTATCAATCTTATTTCATTGCTTGTAACTTCCCATGGTCACGATCTTTACTCTCGGGTGGTTAAACCTTTATCTTAAGAGACTATCTCTGATACCAATTGTTAGATTAATCTTATGGAAAGGTAATTGCTGAGAGGGAAAGGAGGGGGACGGGGGGTGAATCAGTACTTATAAAACTTTTTCCATACAATGTTGACCATTTAATGAGTTGAGTACATTGCATAAAACATTTAAAAATATATAAAGTAAATTAATAAACCATGACACATAACACCATGATTTTTGGTCACGCAAAAATCCTTTGTTAGAGGAAAAAAATGTTGTGGGGATGGTACCCACAATCCTTCAATTCTATAGAATAAAGGTTTCTCGGTTAGAGCTACAAATTTAGCTACTTATGATAGCTTACCTTGTTAGGAGTACTATACTTGGTCAAGAGTACAAAAAGACTTATTCAGTCTACCTGATTAAAGGATTTTACAATCTCTTGTCTAAGAGATGTACCTAGTTAGAGGATTTAAAAAATAAGACCTATTAGGGCCTACCCATTGGATGTGATTTCTAAACTCCTAACTATTACAAAAACTTATTACAAAATGTCTACAAGTATGCATCAAACTTAATGTTGTTTAGACTCTTTATGCTCTGCAAGTGCATTACCTCTTTCTCCACTTAGTAAATCAAATGTTTTGTACCTTATATCTTCTTCATTTGTCTTCATCTCTGTCATTGTAACTACTTCTCTCTCTCTATAATATTGTTCCTCTTCTATATGTAATCTTCAACTCTTTTTTTTGTCATCTCTATTTTTTTGTTCATTTCATATGATCTTAAGGTGGTTAACCTAATTTTATCCTTCTTCTATGGTGGAGGTGAGGTGGTTCCATATTGGTTTCATTCCCAACACATTTAATGTTCTTTAATATCATTCATTGAATTGCCACGTGGTCATGTGTAATCATATTGGTGCAATCCCAATGTTCAAGCTAACTTCTATCTTGAATACTATGAAAGTTTTCCAACTCAGCGTCCACATTCAATGTATTCAAATTTGAATTGCTATGTCCGTTCTAGTGTGCTCAGTAATGAGCTTTGATCTTTCTCAGTGACATAATTGTCTACTCGATGACTAACTCCGCTCGGTGTCTAACTCTGATCTGTGTTTTAGTGACTAACTCTGCTCGGTGTCTAACTCTTCTATGTGTCGGTGACTAATTCTGCTCGGTGTCTAACTCTATTTTGTGTCAGTTCTCTTCTTAACTTGGTAACATGCTACTATTTGGTGCTCGGTGTCATTGATACTCTTCTTTACCGACTATCTACCTTAGTGTATTCTTTCTCTTTATCGATTGTCTTTCTTGACTGTTATGACTTTGACAAAACTAATGAAAACATACTAACTAATAGGAGTATCACACTCATACATGTGGATCCAAGTGGAATCAGTACCCAACACCTAAATCACTCAACAAATATCACAGTTACCTATGCATAAATATCATAGTTAAAGCACATATAAATTCACTAATCAGAGTCAACACCATAATCATGGTTACTGCATCATAATATAAACACATCATCATAAGTATAATTCATCGCTGAATCTACATGTATAACCATATGTAATCATTAACATCCAATATCTACAAATCAAAATGCTATAAAAGTACAATGAATGAACCACATGTATGCCAATGCAAAATAATGATAATGCACACAATCTAAATGTAATGTATAATATTGACATTAGATAACAATGATTATGATGGAATGAAAACATGGGAGACACTTCAATGCACCAATTTTCCCTACAATGCTATGAAATAAGGACCATGTTTCCAATTTTATCCATTACTTTTAAAGTCAAACATTAGTAGTTATTATATTTATATCTAAAAATGGGAAAAACTAAATTATTTTTATAAGAGGTGTCAAGAATCAATCAAGAATGTGGTGACACATAAGGTGATTGATAATGCATTCTATGATGTACATGTTTTGGCATAATTTTGGGGTTACTTTTAAAACAATCATCAAATACATAGTTTATATGGCTAAGTTGGTGATTCTTAAAAGCATAACAATAAATTTACACTCTTAACTCACTTATAGTGATATGTTTTCTTTTTTAAAATTTAACATACCATTTAAGATCTTAAGGCATGTGAAGTTAGGATGGATGGCTATTAGGACCTCTCCCTTGTCCATTTTATAGTTTGGATAATAAATAATAAATTATAATTTTAAACATAAAATGCATATTCTAGTTCTATGAATAGAAGAAATGGTAATCACAAGCAAAATAGAGAAGGGTTTTTCTAGTTAAATTTATTGTTCTAAGGATATTTGCTTTCGTGATTTATATTTTGTGTCATGTTGGATTAATATTTTTGTATAATATATTTGTACTTTTATTTATGATTTCCATATTGGAGAAATAAAAATAAATTTATTTCAAGAATAATTTTTCTTTGATCAAAAGCTCTATTATTCATGTTATGAAGATGTTTAGAAATCATTGTAATGAAGATGCTTGATGAACATTATTATAGAAAATTAATAAAATTATAGAACCATCATAACATATATAATAGAGCTTTTGATAAAAGAAAAATTATTAGGTGTGGTTAAAAGTAATTTTAAGATAATTTAACCACACCTAAGAAGGTATAATCAACTAGACCATATATGCCCATTACCAATATAACCATTTGTAAGGCTAATTTTTCAGTAAAACTAAAGTCAAATAGTTGGACACACTACTCCCTTTGTGACTTTCAACTACACTCAGCTCCATCCTCTTGTATTCTAAATTTGATAATGTATGCATTATGTAAGATTATTAATAGGAATTGCATCTTGAAAGAGAGACACGTGTAAACCACAAAATCCATAATATTATGTACTTGTGAATTCAAATGTTCCTTGAATACATCTTTACAAAAGGGTATCCTTTGTAGTTCTACTTGTTACAAGAAACATTCATGCACACTTAAGAATCTTACAAACTCTCATTAAGATTGTAAATCATATTAGGTTACATAAAGAGAGGATACACGTTAGTCAAAGTTTGAGTACATAAATAGATGATTCATATAAAATATCTACTAACTCTTGCTTCATTTCTATAACATTCAATTCTAGGCGTGGATTTTCAATTTATTTTATTTTATTAATTTAGATTTTCATAGATAGTTAGTTTACACTATCATGTTTACTTAGATTAATTTTAATTATGTTGTTTTTTTGTTAGATTAATTTTTTTTTTTTTTTTATAATTTAGAATACATTTAAAATTAAATATTTACATTTTTAACATTAGAAATTTTCTATTTTTAGAATTAATTGTGTCCAAAAATATAATTCTCTCATATTCTTATTTATAAACTAGCAAAATAATGAAAACTTGCAAAAATCACAATATTTTTATCTATAATATTAAAAGAATCATTCTAGCTTGGCTTTATTTACACCCATCTTTTAAAACATCCTCATGTGATTTATTTTGGGAGCCTATAACTATAACATTGAAAACATAAGTTCTCATTTTTTTGAAATTGTATACTTGTAACAAAAAATAGGTGACTGCTAAATTACCTATTTATTTAAAAAGTGCTTATGTAGAGCCTACCGTGGTTGCAATCTATTTATTATTATTTTGATTAGAGCAAGACATATTGTGTTTATGTGACTATTTGTTTGATGTGATCATATATTAAAATTGTGAGATGCATCTGATTACAATACATTCTTTTGGTTTTACTAGTATCATTGCTGACATAGATGATAGATTATACTTGTACTTATCATTTTGATGATACCTAAATGATGATCATGTTGTGATGTGACATGATGCTTTATGATGATATCTGGTGTATATTGTATTTGAGAATATTTGATTATGATTATCATGATTTTATTATTGTTTCTTTGTGATATTGTGCCTTATTATGTTGATGGATATTTTATTCGGGGTTTTAATTAATGTATGCTCTAAATGATGTAAAATGATTATTTAATGTTTTAATTTAAATAAAATATTTAATTATAATGTACATTGAAGATTAAATATGAAAGGAATGGCTTCATAACATTCAAATACATATGAATGATTATGATGCTAAAACATCCTTTCATTAGGTGCACTTGGATTATTACATATTTGTGTTTCAACTTTTTATACTATGAGAAGCTACACTTGGTGTGTTCATGTTTTAATGAGAAAGTACTAGACATGAAATCCACCTGGTTCCATAGGTCTAAGCATTTCTTATCGTCAACAGTGGCACAAGAGATAGTTACATTGCTCGTTCTTGTTTTAGCCAATATCGTCCATGTATGGGCATTGCATTTGTATTTGATATATTACACCTCCAGTGTTGTGTGGATAATATCCACACTTCATTCCATCACTATTTTATACTAGTACATGTCTTATGCATTATATATTATCCACAATTGTTGCGATGAGTTAGGATTTAAATGCTAGTTTTAATTAATGTTGTTTATTTTATTATTTCTAGCAGTTTTTGCAGTAGTGGCATTCCAATTTATGGATTTGACTTAATTTGATCTAGGCTAAGTTGGATTATGTTTTTTTTTTTAAAATTTAATTGGGTTAAGTGGATTTTATTTATATTTTCACTTTTGAGCCAAAAAATGACATATAATGAGAAAATAGAACTCATTTGCCACTTATGCATTTTAGGGATTTCAATTTTGCTAAAAACCCTCTTTGTGAGATTTAGAGTTCTGTTCATTGGGAGAGATTTGCTTGTGGATGTTTGTGTTGGTTTTCCATACCAAATGATGGTTTAATGAGAGGGGGGGGGAGGNGGGGGGTGAATAAGAAAATATTGAACTTTAACACTTTAAAACTAAACCTCTGATTCAACTCGGTAACTCAAATAACAACAACAACCAAAACTTGTAAACACTTCACAAACTTGATAAAAAAAATAGAAAATAATAAAATAACGTCCACATTTATAAATCATCACATGTAACACCATATTTAACGAGGAAACCCTATTTGGGAAAAACCTCTGTGGGAATTGTCACCCATAAAAAGAAATACTCTTCTGAAGTTTGCTTGGTTAAGAGCCAATATGGTTAAATGTTATAATGCATATTTTTTAGATGTGACCTTGTTAGGGGATTTACCTTACATTTGTTAAAATATTGACCCTGTTAGGAGTGGCCTAGTTAGAGGGCTTAAACATTCATCCTAGAATGTTACCTTTCTCAAGGATTTACAAAAAAGACTTATTAGATCCATTCAGTTAAGAGATTTTTTGTTATAGAGATTAGTAAGAAATAGTGTACTGATTTGATCTGTGATTCTGTAATTATCTTTTTCTTGATTAGATCCCTTGTGTGCTCTCTGAAACTACTCGCATCAACAACTCATCAGTCTCTCCTCTGAGATGGATCTGCACCTCTTTCTCTACTCTACTTGGTAGCACTTGAACTCTTCAACTCACTAGCATCTATGTATGAACATATAGATTCATCAATATATAGGCCTTTATTTTTCCTCTTAATCTCATTTATTAGCTATTCCTTCAATTGCACTCAGCCTTTGGATCATCTCTTATGAACTGATTCAATGTATTTGCAACTCGGTTAGGTAGTTAACCTTTTCCTCATGACTTGCACTTTTCTTGGAACTCACAACTTTACTTTTGCTTCTTAATCTTCACCTTAGATTTTGAACTTGAATTTTCATGACCATAGATCTTGTAACAAACTTCATCTTTGTCCTTAGTATCTTCTTGATATCCGTGCCTTCACATTAAATTCATTCTGCTCCTTGAATTCAAACTCTATTCCGTTCTCAGTGACTCAGTGACTATCTTCACTTGGTTACCAACCTTTCTCAGTAACTGAACTTTCTCGGTTGTCAACTTCACTCAGTGACAAAATTTTCTTTGCTAGACTGACTAATACTTCTCATTACCAACAAACTCCTCACTACTCAGTAACTAGGCCTGTTCCCTTTACTGACTTGACCTTTTTGATTTATCGACTTAACAACATCAAATGTTAAGTAAAAACAATTATACCAATAATACCTTATCATTGTCTAATCTTTATTATCTACGTAATTAAGTTCCTCTCTAAATAATATGGAAACTTAATATAAACCAAAAATTAATTATTTGACATCAATGAAAAAATAACAATTGATCTAACCATTCTACTTGCTTGTATTCTACAGAACTCGGTCTTCATCATCATTACCATCAGTTGGTTAACAATCTCCCTCTCTAGCATTGATGGAAACACTATTAATTGATGATGGTATACTCTGATCTCTATGTATTGTCTTTGCTCCCTCTTAGCTCGTTCTTCCTCTTTGCCTTCAATAACATTCTCACTTGTGCATGCAATCTCCTTCACTTGTGTACTCATTACTTACTTCTCCCTTATGTAATCATCAATTACTTACTTCATCCTCTTTGAAAACAATGCCAAAGATCTATACTCCCAAAATCTTGTTTAGGCAGTGAATCATACCTTCCATGTACTAATTTCTCCTTGCATACATAAATCCTTTCACAACTTCAGGCATCACCTAAAGTTTGATCACTAGCATCAACCCAAAATTCAGATATTCTAATATGTCCTAGAATTGACGCAACATGCCTCTTTCATTAATGAATGTTATAATATACGGGAAGGACTCCTAATTTACCTATTAGATACTCAAAATCATCCTTCAATAGTGGCTTGGTGAATATGTCAGCTAGCTATTCCTTTGAATTTACATATTCCAATATTACATTCTTGTCTTGTACTTTCTCTCTCAAGTAATGATACTTGATAGATATGTGCTTGGTCTTTGAGTGCATTACTAGATTCTTTGATATGTTTATAGCACTTATTTTATCACAATAGATAGTGACTGGATTGATGATCTCCTCTTGCATACCTTCTAGTAGTTGTTTGATCCATATAATATTTGCACAATTCATAGCTGCAGAAACATACTCGACCTCGATAATAGACTGTGATATACAACTTTGTTTCTTCCTTAGCCATGTAACTAGTCTTTCTCCTAGAAAGAAATCTCTGCCACTTGTACTCTTTCTATCATTAATGTTTCCAGCCCAATCAACATTGGTGTAGATGTTCAAGTCAAAGTCTCTTCCTTTCTTGTATAGTAGGCCAAGATCCCTAGTTCCTTTCAGGTATCTAAAAATTCTCTTGACTACAGACATATGTGTTTCCTTCAGATCTGAAGAAAACCTTGCAACAATCCCTACTGCATTAGCAATATCAGGTCTGTTGTGCACTACATATTGCAACTTATCAATCATGGATTGGTAGAGTGTCTCATTAACTTCTTTTGACTCATCCTCTATAGATAACTTGTAGCCAGTAAACATCAGTGTTCCATCCGGTCTTGATTCATCCATACCAAAGGTCTTTAGGATATCCTTAATGTAATTTTCTTGTGTAATGTAGATCCCATCCTTTACCTATTGAATTTGAAGTCCAAGAAATAATTTAATCTCTCTAATCATAGAAATTTCAAACTCCTTTCTCATCTCCTCAACAAAATATATGCACAATGTGTCATTTCCTCCAAAGATAATGTCATCAAAAAATATCTTAGCAACTATAACTTTATTAGTACTATCATATTTCAGATACATATTGTTGTTGTCACTAGTTCTTTGAAATCCTATTTTGATTAGATATGAATGCAATCTTTCATACCATGCTCGGGGTGCTTGTTTCAAGCCATACAATGCTTTGTACAATTTGCATACCATGTCCCGATTAGTATTCTCAACAAATCCTTTAGCTTGTTCAATATATACTCCCTCTTCAAGAATAACATTAAGAAATGCAAACTTAATATCTATTTGATAAACTTTGAATCCCTTATAAGCCGCATATGCTAGTAGAATTCTAACTCCTTCTAGTCTAGTAACAGGTGCAAAAGTTTCACCATAGTCTATTTCTTCTTCTTGTGCATACCCCTTGCAAGCTAATCTTTCTTAATTTATGATTACATTACCATGCACATTTATCTTATTTCTAAAAATACACTTAGTACCAATTACATTCTTATCTTTTGGTCTCGGTACCAAAGTCCATGTATTATTCTTTTAAATTTGATCTATCTCTTCCTTCATTGCTTTCATCCAATCTTCACTTTCTAATGCATCTTTTACTTTTCTCCATTCAAATTCAGATATTAAGCATGTGTTTTATCTTACCTTTCTTGTTAGAACTCCAACAGTCTTGTCTCCAATGATTTTACTCGGTGAGTGCTGTCTCTTCACATACTTTTCCAACATAGGCTTGGTAGCCAGTGGTATCTTTTCATTTCCATCATTCGGTGGATGCTCTCTCTGATCATCTTCTTCCTTGGTTTGTGCTTTTGGTAAGGTGTTAGGAATCTTGGTTTGTACATAAAAAAATCTTTGATAATCCTCAGGTTCCTTCTTGATGTATTCATCATTTTTCTCTGAAAATTCATCAATTCTCACATTTTCACTTTCTACAATTTTGTTAGTATTCTTATTCAAACATTTGTAGGATTTTCTCTTAGTAGAATATCCTAAGAATATTCCTTCATCTCCTTTAGAGTCAAATTTTCCATCTCTTGCATCTTTAAGAATATAACACCTACTTCCAAATATTTTGAAGTAACTTACAATAGGTTTGTGTCCATACCAGATCTCATAAGGTGTCTTGTTAGTTCCCTTCTTCAATTATACTCAGTTAAGTGTATAAGAAGCAGTGATAACTGCTTCTTTCTAGAAGGTTTGAGAAATGTCATTCTCAATCATTAGTATTCTAGCACAATCCACAATGGATCCATTTCTTCTTTGAGCTATAGAATTCTACTGTAGTGTCATCGGTGTAGACATTTGTCTGTTTATACAGTGTTCATTGCAGGAGAGTGTAAATTCATCAGATGTAAAATTTCCACCTTTGTCAAATCTCAAACATTTTAGTTGTCTCCCTGTCTCTTTTTCAACTCTAGCCTTGTACCACTTAAACATTTGGAATGCATAAAATTTTTATTTTAGAAACGTAACCGACATCATTCTAGAATAGTCATCAACAAACAATATGAAGTATCTATCTCCATAGTAGCTTTGTGTTCTCATGGGACCACATAGGTCGATGTCTACTAACTCCAAAATACCTTGTGTAGCATAAGATTTTCTTGTAAATCTTTATTTAGTCATATTACTTACTTGACATCCTTTACACATTACATTCATAAATTTTTCTAGACTCGGTAGACCTCTTACTCTATTTTTCTTACTCACTTTGATTAAGTTGTCAAAGTTGACATGACATAGCCTTTTTTTACATAGCCATACATATTCAATTTTAGAAAATAGACAACTCTTTATGGATGTATTAAGGTAGAATAAGATACCTTTATATTGTCCTCCAGTGGCAATCAGACTTCCATTCTAGTCAGATACTTTAACCTTCTTGTTTTGAAGTTCCAGTCTGATGCAGGAGCATCCTGGGTGTAAGGGCAATCTTGCATCACCAAAAAATATGTTTTTTTCTATTCAATAAGGGCTATTTTTGTACAAAGTTGCTATTTTTGGAAACTTACTATTTTTAGTAAGTTGGTCATTTGAACTTAGAATGTTCTAATTTTCTAGGTGAAGGTTCATCTTAGTCATATAAGAATGCCAGTTGAATTTCATTGCCAGATCATCTGTATTGGCGAAGTTATTAAGGATTTACTGTTGATATTTTAGGGTGCAAAATCTTTGAGCTCAATTTTTAGGACCTTAGAGGCTCCAGATCGAGGTTGAACCCCTAGCTAATTGGCACTTTGCTAGTCAGGCACTGTAGATTGCGATCTCCCCTTTCTGAAAAGTGGTTATAATAGCCAAACGGAGCTACGGTTCAAAAGTTATGGCTTCCAGACGTTGGGCTACCTAATATCATGTATTGTAAATATTTAAAGCCGACCCTTTTGTAATAAAAGTGAAAAATAATTAAATGTTAAGGGTAGTCGACCTTAATGGCTAGATTTCTGGAACCTTCTCAGGCAGTGGAAATTACCTATATAAAGAAGGCCCGTAGTGTTGTCTAGGGTAGTTCTGGGTAGATCTGGTTAATAATTCAAGGCTTTGTCCTACAGAATATTGTAAGGGAAATGCCCATGTGGCTTTGCATATTGTAATTCTGAAAGTTTGTAATTCCACATTTGTGGAGATAATAAGAAGCCCATTTTTTGTTCCTACAAATTGTTGTTGCTTCTCTATTGATGTTATGTGTTTGTGGCATTAAGGGGAGCACCCTTCATCAAGTGGTATCAGAGTAGGAGATCCTGAGTGTGTAAATAGTTCGCCGACTGTGAGGCAGTTTGCACCAGGACCGTGGTTAGGGTTTCAGCACGCATTGCAAAAATGCCTCCACAAAGGGAACGTGGCAGAAGAGCTAGCATTGTGACACCTGAGGTTAGAGAGCTCCAGAGACAAGTGCGAGCATTGCAAGAAGAGATTCACAGAGGAATGAATCTTAATGTTAGAAATGAAAGTGAGGATGAACCCGAAGAAGAAAATGATGATCAAGAAGAAGTTGAAGTTTTGAATCCAAAAGAAGAAAGGCTTTTCTGAGCCATTTCCAAGATTGGGAAAAGACCTAAGATTGAGGTTCCTACATTTTCAGGGAATCT
>MU228014.1:1345453-1357391 GCA_018584345.1 Thuja plicata
AGTTGTAGAGTATGTCAAATGGCGAAAGGAGTGAAGCAGAATACAGGGTTGTATCAGCCATTACCTATACCAGAGAATCCTTGGGAGGATATTAGTATGGACTTTGTTCTTGGTTTACCAAGGACTCGGCGGGGACATGATTCAATCTTTGTGGTGGTTGACAGATTTTTGAAGATGGCATATTTCATTCCCTGCAAGAAGACTAATGATTTTGTTCATGTAGCAGAATTATTTTTCAGAGAAGTGGTGAGGCTACATGGTTTGCCAAAGACGATAGTTTCATATTGAGACACTAAGTTTGTTGGATATTTCTGGCGTACGTTGTGGAAGAAGTTGAAGATAGATTTGAAGTTCAGTTTGTCACATCATCCACAGACTGATGGACAAACAGAGGTGGTGAATAGGAGTTTGGGGAATTTGCTGAGATATTTGGTTGGAGATAAGCCAACAGGATGGGATTTGATTTTACCACAAGTAGAATTTGCATACAATAATTCTGTCAACAGGAGCACTGGTAAATCACCATTCTAGATTATATATGGAAGTAGTCCAAGAAATGCATCTGAATTGAGGAAAATAGATAAAGGAGAAATAAGCAGTGCTGAAGCTGAGGATTTTGCAGAACACTTGAAGAACATCCATGAGGAAGTGAGGAAGCACATTACCAATATGAATGCAAAGTATAAGGCTAAGGCAGATGAGAAAAGGAGACATAAGGAATTTCAGGTTGGGGATGAAGTCATGGTTCATTTGCAGAAGGAGCGATTTCCAGTTGGTACATATAACAAGTTGAAAATGAAGAAGTTTGGGCCATGTAAGATACTGAAGAAGAATGATTCAGGAAAGGCTTATGAGGTAGAATTTCCTATTGAGTTGAATATTTCACCAGTATTTAACATTTCAGATTTGACAGAGTATCATGAAGGAGGTGTTGAAGGTGAGATCACAGCGGCACAGTGGAGTATTCCAGCAAGTAGTTCAGATACCAAGGAGATTGAAGACATACTGAACAGTCATGTCTGTAGAAGAACAAGGAATGGGACATATGAAGAATATCTAGTCAAGTGGAAAGGATGACCTGTAGAAGATTCATCATGGCTGCCAAAGGAGGAGGTTGACCAGCTTGGTTTTCCTCTGCACACCTGAGTCGTGATAGGCTCACTTTTCAAATTACCCTGGGTGTCTGATGCAGGAGCATCCTGGGTGTAAGGGCAATCTTGCATCACCCAAAAATATGTGTTTTTCTATTCAATAAGGGCTATTTTGTACAAAGTTGCTATTTTATGAAACTTACTATTTTTAGTAAGTTGGTCATTTGAACTCAGAATGTTCTAATTTTCCAGTTGAAGGTTCATCTTAGTCATATAAGAATTCCAGTTGAATTTCATTGCCAGATCATCTGTATTGGCAAAGTTATTAAGGATTTACTGTTGAGATTTTACGGTGCAAAATATTTGAGCTCAATTTTCAGGACCTTAGAGGCTCTGGAGCAAGGTCAAACCCCTGGCTGATTGGTGCTTTGCTAGTCAAGCACTATAGATCGCGATCTCCCCTTTCTGAAAAGTGGTTATAATAGCCAAACGGAGCTACGGTTCAAAAGTTATGGATTTCGGAAGTTGGGCTACCTAATCTCATGTTTTGTAAATATTTAAAGCCGACCCTTTTGTAATAAAAGTGAAAAATAATTAAATGCTAAGGGTAGTCGGCCTTAATGGCTAGATTTCTGGAACCTTCTTAGGCGGTGGAAATTGCCTATATAAAGAAGGCCCGTAGTGTTGTCTAGGGCAGTTCTTGGTAGATCTGGGTAATAATTCGAGGCTTTGTCCTACAGAATATTGTAGGGGAAATGCCCATGTGGCTTTTCATATTGTAATTTTGAAAGTTTGTAATTCCACATTTGTGGAGATAATAAGAAGCCCATTTTCTGTTCTTGCAAATTGTTATTGCTTCTTTGTTTCTGTTATGTGTTTGTGGCATTAAGGGGAGCACCCTTCATCACAGTCGGTGACCTGTATTGTTCAACTATGCCACACTCAAAAAATTGTACTTTAGACCTTCAACCTAATCAACACCATCACATTTAGTATTGTTAAAAATACTTATAGAACCTTTTCCTTTCACACGATATGGGGCATCATTTCCAAATCAAACATTACCACCATTATTCTCTTTCAAAGTAATAAAATTATTAGTATCACCGGTCATATGGTGTCAGCAACCACTATTTATAATCCATGTATCATTTTTACTTACTTGTGAGATTAGGGATTTTTTTTCAACATACCTTTCTTCATAAGACTCATCTTTAATAGAAACATAGACAACTTCTTCTTCATCATCATCAGTGTCATCATTAGATGATCCTCCTTCTCCAATGTAGCATGATTTCTTTCCTTTGTTCTTAAAGTCTTTGAATCTTCTAAATCTATTCTCACTCTTATTTTTATCTCTATTATCTTTCTTCTCATTATTGTTAGGACAATTAGAGGCTATGTGACTAATCTTATTACATGTAAAACACTTCAAAGGTATCTTACTTTTGTTCTTTCCTTTACCTCTTAATAGTCTCCTAGCCAATAAAGCTTCAAACTTAGATTTATTCTTTTCATATTCAACATATAGCTCTTCAAGCTCACTTTTACAACTATGAAATATTTTACTAGCACTAATTGCATATCCTTCACTAGATATAGAATCTCTAGACTTTCCAATATTCAAAGAATATTTGAACGTAGATTCAATCTTAGAAGTAGTAGGCAAACTATTATCAAAATCATTTAAATCAAAAGCAGTTATCTTACCGATTGTAGCATCCAAAATAATAATCATTTGTGGAATGGATCTCATTTCTTAAATAGAAGACACTCAGATGGTATAGATAGGTAGTAGTGTTCTAAGAATCTTTCCTATCACATATTCTTCTTCAATGGTTCCACCGACACTTCTAATAGCAATAACAATCTCCTTTAGTCTTTTGTTGTATGCTACAATGTTTTCTCCTTATTTCATTCTCATTGATTCAAACTTTCCTCCTAATATTTTAGCCTTAGCCTTTTGAACATGTTGATCTCCACCATAAACTAGTACAAGTTGATCCTACATCTTCTTAGCTGTATCACAAGCTTGTAAATCATTGAACTCTAGGTCGGTGAGAGTAGAAGATATCTCTATCATAACTTGTGTATGTTCTTGTATTTCTCTTATTTGCTCAAGTGTTAAAGGACCAAATGGTGGAGATGAGTACTCAGTGTCAAGATGATTCAATGAATAATCTCTAATACCAAATATGCAAAGCCTCATTCTGTTTTTCCATGTAGAAAATTTATTCCTATTCAACTTCGGTGCTTCCCTTGTCAACATCTTCAAATCTTTAACTCGGGTAACTTCAAAATTATCTTCTCGGAGCACTATCTCTGATACCAATTGTTGGTTTGACATAAAAAATGATGGTTTACTGAGAGGGGGGATTAATAAAAAAATATTAAACTTTAACACTTTAAAACTAAACCTCTGATTCAACTCGATAAATCAAATAAAAACAACAACCAAAACTTGTAAACGCTTCACAAACTTGATAAACAAAATTTAACATAAGAAAATAGCATCCACAATTATCAAGTATCATATGTAACACTTTATTTAATGAGGAAACCTTATTTGGGAAAAACCTTCATGGTAATTGTCACCCACAAAAATAAATACTCTTCTGAAGTATGCTCGATTAAGAGACAATCTGGTTAAAGATTATAATGTACATTTGTTAGATGTAACCCTATTAGGGGATTTACCTTATATTTGTTAATATCTTCACCCTATTAGGAGTGGCCTAGTGAGAGGGCTCAAACATTCATCCTAGAATTTTATCTTTCTCAAGGATTTAAAAATTGACTTATTAGGTCCACTCGGTTAAGAGATTTTATGTTACAAAGATTAGTAAGAAACAATGTACTGATTTGATCTTTGGTTCTACAAATATCTTTTGCTTGATCAAATCCCTTGTGCATTCTCTGAAACTACTGGCATAAAAAACTCATCAGTCTCTCCTCTGATCTAGATCTCCACCTCTTTCTCTACTCTACTCGGTAGCACTTCAACTCTTCAACTCGCCAACATCTCTGTATAAACATGTAGAATCATCAATATATAGGGCTTTTTTTTGCCTCTTAATCTCATTGATTAGGTTTTCCTTCAATTGCACTCAGTCATCAAATCATCTCTTATGAGATAATTCAATGTATTTGCAACTCAGTTAGGTGATTAACCTTTTCCTCATGACTTGCACTTTTCTTGGAACTCACAACTTTACTTTTTCTGCTTAATCTTCATCTTAGATTTTGAACCTAAATTTTCATGACCATAGATCTTGTAACAAACTTTGTCTTTGTCCTTAGCATCTTCTTGATCTCTGCACCTTCGCATTAAATTCTTTCTGCTCCTTGAATTCAAACTCTATTTAAACTCTATTTTGTGCTCAGTGACTCGGTGACTATCTTCACTCGATGTCTAACTTCGCTTAGTTACCAACCTTTCTTGGTAAATGACCTTTCTCGGTTGTCATCTTTTCTTAGTGGCTAAGTTTTCTTTGCTCGACTGACTAACACTTATCATTACCAAGAGAATTCTCACTGCTCGGTAACTAGGTTTTTTCCCTTTACCGAATTGACCTTTCTGCTTTACCAAATTAACAACATCAAATGTTAAGTAAAAATAATTATACCAATAGTACCTTATCATTTTCTGATCTTTATTATCTTCCCAATTATGTTCCTCTTCGAATAATATGGAAACTTAATATAAGCCATAAATCAATTTGTTGACATCAATGATAGAATAACAACTGATCTAACCATTGTCCTTGCTTGTATTCTATAGAAATTGGTCTTTATCATCATTACCATCAGTTGGTTAATAGTTTGTGGGAATCAACTTGTTGTAATTGTACCAGAATTGCTCTGCTTTGCCAATATTTTCAACTATTTTTGTGGAGTTTCTTATTTCTTCTCCTTGTTTTAATTCTTTCACAATTTGGCGAGGTAGGTTTTGTTTCTCACTTGGGCGTATGTGATTTTAATTTAAATTCAAATGGAAAATGTAATATTATGCTACTAAAATTTTTATGGTTGAATAAAAATTGAAATTTAATGCTTCTTTGCATTATTGGGAATATTTGAAGCCAAAAGGTATCTTTAGATTTTAGATTTCTGAAGTTTGAATTTTTGGGCTTTTTCATGACCTCTAATTGCAATTTTGGCCTTTAGACTAGTTTTGTTACTAAATACATGTTTGTGAAATTTTGAAGTTCCTTGTTTTGGCAATTGATTATTTTTTGGATTTATGGTTTTAGTATATGGAATTATATTTTTGCAAGGATTTGTGATCGTGTCCTTGTTATTTGAGCCACATGAGCATGTTTTTATGCATGTGCTCTTAATTGAGTTTTATGATTCATTTTAAATTTTCTTAGTATATTTTGTTATTTTTTAGGAGTTGGTGTTGAGACCACATTCCTAAAATTGTGAGTCATGTCTATGATTAACGAGATCAAGAAAGATCCCTATTCTTGGGTGAGCCCCAATTGAGTGCTCTTAGATCCACAAGTGGATCTTAAACCCTATTCCTTTCATGGTTTGTGTTTATCGCACATTGCCTTTGAATTTTTTATAGATTCACCATAAGTTGTGTTGAGACCACTTTATAGTACACATTTTTGGTGTTGAGACCACATCATTGCATTTAGTTGAGCTATTATCCTATGAAGATATATGAGTGACCCATACTCTTGGTGAGTCCAATTGAGCCTAATTTTTTCTCCCTTTGTTGCATGGGTTGGATTCTTTTATTCTATTGTGTTTTGGTTCTTGGGCATTGCATTATTCCTCGTTTATGTAATGAGATTGCCAATTGGTATAGAGTAGTCAAATCACATGGATTTTCAAGGTTAGATGGGGTACAAAGAGATCCTAGGGTAGCCCTTGGAAGAATTATTAATAATAATTGATAACCTAAAGAAATCAATGGGGTAAAACATAATAATAAAATTAAATATGACTACCTTTCCATATGCATGACTTTGATATGATATGTCCTACCTTGCCATCCGAGTGACATTGAAAGGGCACAATATCTCTCCATTTGCATATGTTGATATGATACACTACCTTTCCATCTGAGTGATGTTGATATGGTATAGATTTAGCCTTGCTAACTATCAATATTGATATGGCTCAATAGAACATGCTTGATGAGTATAAAATTGCTCAAAGCCACACAAGCCTCCATGTGCCATGTGATGACACTCCATTATTGAGTCTTACCACCATACCTTGTATAGGTTTGTATAGTGACCTTGATTTACTTTCCTTTTTTCATATGCTTTCTGAGTGATTGCATCAGGATCATTGTTCCATCCCCAGATTATTGCACTTGTATGACATGTGTGTTATCCTACTCTTTGTGTGTGCATTACGTGTGTATAGGCCATGTGACTATCTCCACAAGTACAGTGGGGTGAGCCTTTGGGTACCACATGGTTAGGTAGTGTGATATGTTACTTTTGGGGACTGATATACATGTAGTGGACTTCTTCTATTGGCATAGTATCAAGAATGATGTTCTCTCCTCTATCCCTTGTTCTTTCCTTTAATGTTTATTCTTTATATTACTATGATAAGTAGTTTAGTCTATTTATGTTTATTGTAATCATATGAGTGAGTTTGGCCTTGATTTTGTTACTCCAAATGTGTGCTAAAGGTTGTCATTAGTATTCAAGCACTCAAATGGATAGTCAGTAATAGAATCACAATTAGACTAGTCGATATAATCACCAAAGTATAGAGTTAACCGAGAGCACTGATCACACACAAAGTTAACCAAGTGCAATGTTTATCAAGAAGACAAAATTTATCGAGCAGTAGACAAAAATTGAGATACACAGTATAAATGAGATACACAAGCAACACCAAGCACTAAGAGACAACATTAATCGAGTGGACTAGAAGCCACATAAAAGTTTGTTATGGCACATCAATCTAGGTAACAACTTTTTTACGACCTGGATAACGGTTTACAATGATAGAGGAGAACATTAATTATAGATTTATAACATTAATTGTTTATATCTCCTATGTTTAGATGATCAAGGTAAATTATGTACACCATTGATCTTAGGTTAGCGATGTTATTATAAAGCCCTAATTAGGTCATAGAGTTTGATATATAATGTAAAGATGTCGCTTGTAATGTATGTTGATCAAGCAATGATCAAGTAGCCACCATACTATGTACATTAGAGATTAGACAAGGGGTTTAAGATAGAGACTACATTGCAGTAATCAGTTTTTCAGAACAGAGGCAAGGCTACCAGGCATAACAAAGTAGAAGGTACCATTATTCACATTGAGGTGATATATTTTATTTGCACTTAAAGGATATGTATCAACAATAGTGAGATTTTATTTGTCCAGATCACAATTTTGTTACTCTCTAACAATTGTAATAGACCCCAAAATATCCTAACAGAGTAGACTTAACTGTCTTTTTGTAAATCTCTTAATCGCGTGAACACATGCTTTGTGTTTCAAAATACTCTCACGAGGTAGATATAATCAATCTCATTGTTAATCCTAACAAGGTAAGATCATTAGAAGTGATCAATATTTGTAAGATTTAACATGCTACTTTATTTACTTCAGTAGTGAAGTTTTGTGGGTCTCATCCCCACCATAGTTTTTACCTTCTAACAGGAGTTTTCTGTGATACCAAAATACTAGTGTCATGAGTACTTAATTTTCATGTATGTGTATTGTTTGCTTTACATGCATTTACATTTTAGTAGTGACATTATATGTTTGGTGTATGCAATCTACTCAGTTGGTTATTACAAAATATTTAGTTACAAAGATTAGTTTGAAAGTTTGTAAAGGTATTGATTCACCCCTCCCCTCTTAATACACACCTGTCCATTATCCCAAAAATTGGTATCAGAGATAGTTCTATTTTTCAGAAGGTTTAATCACTGAAGAGAAAATATATTACAATGGAAAGGTATACACTTGACAAAACCATTGAAAACATAAGTTGCAGTTGTAGAGCTATGTCGAACAATATAAGGAAGCTAAAGAGAAACTCAGGGAGATGTTAATTAAAAGAAAGGACATAAGACTTCATTGTCGTGAGACTGATTATTAGGAAGAAGAGATTCATGACCCATTTGACACATCTGGATCTGGATCAGGTAGCATATTTGATGCATCTGAAGGAATCATATGAAAGCTATCCGAGAGAAATCAACAACTTACTGAATAAGTGAAAGAACTACAGATCGTTCAAGACACACAAATGGTTAGAATGTTGAAGTCTTGAATGACGCAAAGAAAGATGAACAGGATAGAAACATGGTTGTTGATGAAAAAAGATAGATGACTGAAAAGTTACAAGAAAAATAATCTGAGATATTAAGACTTACTAAACATTACTTTGAGATCACCAATCAAGTGGTTGCTATGAATCATGAGGCAAACTGAGTAAATACTAAACTTGTTAGAAGAATAGATGACATTGGTGTATTGAAGGAATAAAATGAGAAAATGAGAAATAAGTTGAAGATTTTACAACAATGTAATGAAGTGATTAAGAGATCTGAAGAAAGTACTAAGAGAATGGATGAATTTTTGAACTACCAAAGAAGGCTAAACAAAATTACCAGATTAGGGTGTACCGAGCAAGGAGAATCATCAAATCAAGCTAAACAAAGGAATTTATACTCAATTCTGAAGCCTAAGAATCCCTCTTGCCATCACTGTGGAAAATCATGCCACACATCAAATATTTGTAGGAGAAAAGAAAAAGGTATTCCTAGAAACCCTCCTAAATTTAATGGTAATTGCTATAACTGTCATAAACATGGACATCAAGCACATGAGTGTAGATCCAATTTGAACAAAACATAGAAGAAACCATACATGGATAAATACTGTAAGAATTGCAACATGCATGGTTACACATCACAAGCATGCAAAGATAATACAAAGAAAATACGGAAGCCTAAAGGACAAGAAAAGGTAAATCAACCAAGAAGGAAAGGTAATGCTTATGCTTGGGATTATAATACTTGGAGTAGTTGTACAACATGTGGTAAATATGGACATATTGCAGAAAATTGTATGAGAGAATGGTGAACTAAGTCTAGGAATTGGTCAAACTCTAGAATGACATGTTATCACTGTTACAAAGTCAATCACTTAAGAAGAGATTGTGCAGACCGAAAAAATACTTATGGAAATGGAAATACAATTGAAGAAATTGTGAGGATCAAAAATTAAATGTGGAGGAAAGCATCAAATGATAATGCAAGACCAAGCACAACAGTTGGTGACACCTCATCCGATGGATTAGGTGGTTCCACTGTCTCCACCTGAGCAATACAAGAAGGTATAGAACTATGTTTTGCAAAGATATATCTTACACTAGTTCCTATATTCATTGCACAAATACCAAATTTGAATGAATTGAGATGCACTACATGGTATTATATTTTTATTACTTTGATCTAGTTGTGTCGGTTAATATGTGCTAAGTTAGTAATTCCATTTGGTGAATATATGTGAGATAACCAAGTTGCTATGGAGACCGAGCATTTGTTATACTCACTGAGGTGAAGTATCGTTAGTGTTAACTGAGCATAATGTTTATCCACGGAGTAGTTGGTGACGAGCATTTATTGCGCCACCCAAAGTCATTTGCTATAAATTTGATCAATGTGAACTCATTCATTCACACAACAATCACTGTTAGAGTAGTCGAGTATTACTAATAATTAAATTAGTTAATTATTAGTTTATCTACTCTTTGCTTAAGTTAGACTTAGGAAAGTTTCTATTTCCTAGTAGTTTCCCTTTTAGGGTTTCGGTATCCTTTATAAGGATTCACCGCTTTGTATTTCATAAGGAGATTGTATTTCATTTTCATTATTGAATATAGAAGATTAATTTTGTCAACATGTTTTTGCAGTCTCTGGCCTATCGGCCGCCCTAGCTTTCTCTTCTGTCTTCATTCTTGTAGCAGTGTTTGCATGCAGGTTTCTTGGGAAGATTTGATGGTTATCAAATCCTACATGGTATCAGAGTTGATCTGCTATTCGCTGTTCCTATTTTATTGAAGCATAGAGGGTTTTAGAAACTTTTTTAGCTTCTTTTAGTGGTTCTGGGGGGTCTCTATTTTTGGAGGCATTTTGGGCCCAAACGGACACTTCCATTGCATCCAAAAGGCCCAAAAACCCTAGAATCCATATAAAGCTTGTCCGATTTGGACACCGGGGCTCTAGAGAATTTTTTCGGCCTCTTTAGGGCCGTACGGGCATGTTGTACGAGGCAAAAATTTTGAAAAAATAAAAAAAAACATATTTTTATATGTTTTTAGGTTTTTTTAAAAACGCGGCCAATGGTTTTAAAAAGGCGCCGCCCAGTGGCCACCGCGCCGCCCAGCGGCCACCCTCCACCGCCGGTCTCTGCAACCACACCTCCGACTTCAGCGGCCCCGCCGACCTCTAGACCTCCGCCCCTACGGCTGCGCTACCCAGCCTGCACTGCGGCCCGCGCCGCTCCGATTGGGCCGCCCCAGCGACCCCCGACCCCGCCACCGCCGCCCAGCTACCCCGCCATCGGCGGGTATCTCTCAGCCCCCGCGGGCTTTCCCTCTAGCTCCAGGTCATATGGGTGCCCGCGGGCCCCGGGCGGCTTTAGCCCTGCAGGTGGTCACATGGCGCCCGGGTGCTCTATTTTTTTTAGCCCTAGGGGCTTTAAAAAAATTTCTGAGGCCCTTTTTGACCCTGCCTGTCTGTTTTCGCTCTACAGGGAGCATAAGGGGGTCTTTTTCTGACTTCCATATACCATCGGAAAGCTCTTTCCAATAAATTTCCGATGGTGGAGGTTAGGGTTTTTTTTTCCACCGTTTTGATAGTATTTTTTGCTGTTGAAGTCTGATGTCTCTTTTTGCCTTCCAAGAGTCATATCTGGCTCATCCAGACTCCTTTTCCGGAAAACGAGATATCGTCGGAAAGATGATTCAGTTTACTATTCAGTGGCAGAAGTTATTTTTCCAGATTCTGCTCTAGGTTTTCACTCATCCATGTTTGGCAGTTTATGCCCTCTGGTGGAGTGCTTGGTTCTACAGGTCCTGGGATCTCTTCTTCTAAGTTCATAGCTCACTCTTCTTTCTGACTTCTGAGCTTGCATGCTCCTTCTGTTGCATCATTAATCTATAAACGCACTGAGATAAAGTGCCTCTTCTGCATTTCTGGGATCTTGTTCACCTGGTTCAGTTTTAGTACTCACACTCTGTTATAAAGTGCCACGGGGGGGTTATGATGCATTTTCCGCTTTAGGCGCATCCACTTTTGTCAAGTGAGCATACTTTCCATGACATTAGCCCATGTAGTGTGTCTGTGACACCGCCCTTTATCCTGTGTGTGTGCTTTTGTTGCACTGTTGGTGTTCCTGGTTCTTCTTCTATAGCTGTTTCTGGTACTGCATTTCAGTGTTCCTATCACCTCTCCCAGTTTAGCATTATGGGGGGTTCACCTATTGGTTCTATTACTTCCTGGTTCGATTGATCAGCGCTTCAGACATTTGTCTTCTCTACCTGGTCATGCACTTCAGTGGGGGTTCTAGCAGTATCTTCTGACAGAGTTTTCAGACATGCTTTGGAGATGCTTCTTGCTCTTTTCTTGTTCCTTTCTCTGGGACATCTTTTCCCTTTATGTTTTGGGTACCTGATCAGGCCTAGTTGCCGAGACCCATCTTTCCTGCTTTCTGTAGTAGTTTAGCTTTTTTGCTTCTCCCTAAGTTACACTTAAGGGGGGGTGTTAGAGTAGTTGAGTATTACTAATAATTAAATTAGTTAATTATTAGTTTATCTACTCTTTGCTTAAGTTAGACTTAGG
>MU228014.1:1357441-1402807 GCA_018584345.1 Thuja plicata
TCCTAGTAGTTTCCCTTTTAGGGTTTCGGTATCCTTTATAAGGATTCACCGCTTTGTATTTCATAAGGAGATTGTATTTCATTTTCATTGTTGAATATAGAAGATTAATTCTGTCAACATGTTTTTGTAGTCTTTGGCCTATCGGCCGCCCTAGCTTTCTCTTCTGTCTTCATTCTTATAGCAGTGTTTGCATGCAGGTTTCTTGGGAAGATTTGATGGTTATCAAATCCTACAATCACAAAGTAGAGCAGAGAAAAAGAGAGAAAATTAGAAGCATAGTATTTTGAGCATTTTACATAGATTTTGAGTCTATTTCGAGCAACATTGAGGTTAGTCATTACACATTCTACACTTATCAAGTCATTCAAACATCTTTTGCAGAAACCCTAAAATAGAAATCATGAAATCCTCATCTCAAACCATGAAGGCCAATATGGAGAAGGAGAGAAAGGTTGTTCTTGTGAAGTACTCCACTTGCACAGAGACGAACTATAAGATACACCCGCAGGTTGCAATCCAACCCGACGAAAAAGGCACATTTTCATCAATTCCGCCTAGGATTCTATTGGTTCAAGACATGCATGCTTACATTCACTATAAGATAGGTGAAATAGGGGATTTCAAGCTTATTTCTACATATCAATCACTATGTACATATGGGAAGTTAAAAGATGACCATAAGCATCTAGAGGTTAAAGGGTTAACTAATGCCCTAAATTTTCTGAAGGTTTTTAGAATGGAGTGGATCCAAATTTTTTTGGGTAGAGTACATGATGGGAAGCTCTGGATGGATGAACCAAAGAAGATAAAAAAATATGTTATTCATGTAGTGACATGGTATCCAATATCTGATAAAACAAGATCCCTAAGGCACCCTCCAAGAACCGAGATTGAAAAGTTAATAGGAGCCGAGTGGGATGGAAGAGGTTTGAAGATAAACTCAATCAGTGATCCTAAACTTAGGTCAGTGCATATGTCATTAGCTACAAGATATTCCAGTCCAATAAATCAAACAATGTTGCATGTAGAGCTATTGATATTGCTTACAAGGTTGTTAAGAAATGATTACAACTTGATCTCATCAAGCTATTGCAAAGACAATTTGAGGAAAACATGAAAACCATCAGATGAGCATGATCGAACACTTGTAATTTTGGCTCACTTCTACTATGCAAATTCTTCTACCTACAAATTTTTTTTCCCTTTGTCATTACTATTAAATAGAAGTCAAACCAATTGATTACACTGTAAATTGGTGATTTTATTATAAGCTTAGGCACAAATTTTGAGCTTGTCATGAATGAATAATTTTCTAAGTTCAAAGCTAGGATGGAAAAGAGAACTCAAATTCCAGTACAATTGATAGAAAAATACAAAGATGAAATCTGTTTTGTAGTAGACACTGATACCAGTGTGGTTAACTTTGATGGATTGTGAGTTAGACATTGATATTGCTTCAGAAGCTATAGAGAAATTTTTAAATGAACTAGTTGACAAATATGCCATGAGATTTGGCACATATGATGAAGCACAAACTTGGATATCTATTGGTTTACAAGTTGAAAGGATGGGCAGGAAAAAGACTAAGATAATCAAGACCTTAAAGAGAAAATTTTATAATACTGATGAAGAATTGGACAAGTCAGTAGATGATACCAAGGAGAAAACCTCAGTCGGTCAAGAAGAAGAACCTAAAAAGGATGTTGATGCCACTGAGTCTGATGAAGCACAAGTTGAGGCACCTAAGGCCAAAAGGGGCAAAAGAACAAAGATTGAGTCTCCACCAAAGACAAGATCACAATCGGTGACTATAGATTCACCACCTTTAAAGAAAGGAGTTGTAAAAATAACAAGGCCCTCACCAAAATTCACATACCAAACAAGGAAACAGAAGGGCACTACCGAGAATCTAGCACCGAGACAAAGAAAGAAATACATAAGGAATAAGGATGACAAGGATGATTCTGATAAAAATAATGAATAATTTAAGGTTGTGGTAAACAAGGCACCCAAGAGTATTGATGAATTTATTGATGCTGTAAGGACACTAGACGGTTAGCATATACTAAGCTACACACCTATGAAAATCTGACTACCGAGAATCAAAAAAAACTTGAAGAAGCTATTATAGGTATGATGATAAATTTCAAATGAGTCCCTATTGAATTTTCTACTTATATTCCACAAGAATTATATGATAATATATCATCTTGATGGTCATATGCACTCAACACTGAGAAAAAGATTAGAGAGGCAACTCTCACTCTATTAAAGGCTGAATGCACAATAGAAGAGATTGAAAATATTATGCAATAGTATGCCAAGAAATTTCCTAAGAAGGCACGAACATTGAATATCTTAGAAGTAACTATGAAGGAAGTGGATGAAGAGAACACAAGGATTTGGAAAGAATTTCTCACTCCACCTGAGGAAATCACAGACATCGAGGAAGCAATAAACATAATATCTATAGTCGATACCGAGGGACATAAACTGAGTACAGAACCAATAACAATTGATGATGCAGCTATTGAAAACATGCTGGATAGTATTCCTGAACTAATGAAAAATCTAGGACATCTAGAGATTATAATTAAAGACATAAATGAAGGTGATCTCAATGATAAGGCTAAAGAAGATGAGACAATTGGACAAACCGAGATAATGTATGCAAAAGACACTATAGAGGTTGCCCGAGCAATGGTACCAAGCCAATTTCCTATTTTGGTACAAGCTATTGAAATAGAGAGTGAATCACAATAGAAGACACCCAAGAAGGTTACAGATACAAATGAAGACAAGGGTGATATGCAAGGTACACAGAATGAGCACAGTGGTGGAACATAACAAGGTGATACACCACAAGATACTACAAATGCAGAAGAAAAAGATGAAGGTAATATAGACCATACATACAATACAATAGACACTTCCACTATAGACACAAGGTTAGCTAGCAACGCACCATCATAAGTCATCACACTAAGTACCGAGCTAGCAAAGAAACAAACCAAGCAAAAGGTCTTGACCCTGAAGCTTTGACAAGATATGGTAAACTCTGTACCTGAAAAGAAACACAGGAAAAGTTGAGGCAGGAACCCAAAAGTGCATAGGTGCTAGAGAATGCTAAGGAGATTCTAATGCAAGATTTTCCTAATGTAAACATAGATGAATCCACCCCCATACTTGATAGACTTGCACTGCTCACCAAGGCAATTAACAAACTTGATATTGATGCCGATCAGAAATTGGAAGAGATAGATGAAAAGAAGATACATTACAAGGTCACTGAAAAGATCAGCCAGGCAGTGATAGTAAACAAGGTAAATATGTCTTAATTTGTAAATGGAATAGAAACTATTATATCTGAAGCCATTACAATTCTGTAGCAGTTATGCACTTTAGATCACATCACTACCAAGATTAGTAAAAAGATGAAGAAAATAGATCAAGATCTACATGATAGTGCAAATAGTCTATCAACCGAGCCACATGCATTGCAGATGCATTACACCAAGGTTGTCCAAAAGCAGAAGTTGAGACTAGATTTGAAGAAAGAAGAGGACAAAATCAGAGAACAGGTAACTAAGCTACAAACACTGTTACTACCACATTTAGTTATGATGAAGAAACATGTGACATTGGCAAAGAATTTTATTGCCACCCCAGACCTGTCAGTCACAGAAAGCATATATGATATGCATACTCAGCTAAACTTAGAGCTATTAACCCTTGAGCATTTAAATGAGGAATGGGAGAAACTATTGGAAAATCTCAAGCAAGCCCATCCTAACATTTTTGACAAATTGTAAGTTATATTCGTTTTGTCATTATTTTTGAAAAAGGGGGAAATATATGTATACAAGTATAGTAAAGGGGGACACTATAATTAGGGGGAGTCATATACATATGCCAAGAATGTACAAAAAGGGAGATTCACCATGTATAGTGTGTGTACATATATAAGTTTTTGAAACTAATTCCAAAGGGGGAGAATGTTACTCCAAATGTGCATTAAAGGTTGTCATTAGTATTCAAGCACTCAAATGGATAGTTGGTAATAGATTCACAATCAAACTAGTCAATATAATCACCAAAGTATAGAGTTAACCAAGAGCATTGATCACGTACAAAGTTAACCGAGTGCAGTGATTACCGAGCAAACAAATTTTATCTAGCAATAGACTAAACCAAGATACACAGTATAATCGAACAACAGTATAACCAAGATACATAGACAACACTGAGCACTGAGAGACAACATTAACAAAGTGGACTATATTCCACATTAAATTTTGTTATGACACATCAATCTAGGTAACAACTTTTTTCTGACCTGGATAACGGTTTACAACGATCAAGGAGAACATTAATTATGGATTTACAACATTAAATTGTTTATATCTCCTATGTTTAGATGATCAAGGTAAATTATGTACATTGTTGATCTTAGGTTATGGATGTTATTGTAAATCCCTAATTATGTCATAGAGTTTGATATATAATGTAAAGATGTCACTTGTAATGTATGTTGATCAATCAATGATCAAGTAGCTTCTATACTATGGATATCAGAGATCAGACAAGGGTTTTAAGATAGAGACTACATTGCAGTAATCAGTTTTTTAGAACATAGGCAAGGCTACTGAGTACAACAGAGAAAAAGGTACTGTCATTCACATTGAGGTGATATATTTTATTTTCACTTAAAGGATCTGTATCAGCAATAGTGAGATTTTATTTTCCCAAATCACAATTATGTTGCTATCTAACAATTGTAATAGACCCCAAAATCTCCTAATAGAGTAGACTTAACCGTCTTTTTGTAAATCTCTTAACCGAGTGCACACATACTTTGTGTTCAAAAATCCTCTAACAAGGTAGATCTAATCGATCTCATTGTTACTCCTAACAAGGTAAGATCATCAGAAGTGATCAATCTTTGTAAGCTTTAACATGCTACTTTATTTACTACAGTAGTGAAGTTTTGTGGTTCTCATCCCCACCGTAGTTTTTACCTTCTAATAAAGGGTTTTCTGTGATACCAAAATACTAGTGTCATGAGTACTTAATTTTCATGTATGTGTATTGTTTACTTTATACGCATTTACATTTCAGTAGTGACATTATATGTTTGGTACGTGTATGCAATCTACTTAGTTGGTTATTATAGAATAATTGGTTACAAAGATTAGTTTGAAAGTTTGTAAGGGTAATGATTCACCCCTCCCCTCTTAGTACACAAATCTCCATTATCCCAATAGATTTTAGGTTTCTGGTACTCCCCAGTGTGGAGGTTTCCATTATTTAGTCATACATTGGATTTAGCACTTTCTATTTTTCAAATTTCCTAAGGTTTTATGTTTCTATGCAATTTTACTATATTTTTGTGCATTAACCTTAGTTCTGATGCATTCACCCTTAGTTTTTGTGCATCTATTAATTATTACTATGTATTCCTTATTGGTAATATACACATTTATGTTTACATTTTTGTGCATTTATTCCAGAGAGGTATTCCTCTAGGTCTTTAAAAATGAGCACTAGATTTGGTTACCCTTTATTCTTGTGGCCTTTTTGATGTATTTACTTCTCATATTCAGCCATGTTGTGACCCAGTTTACCTCATATTTCAATTGGATTTTAAAATGAACCTAGTTTTGTGTGTATCAAGGATGGACTTAGTCTCTTGAATTGTTGATTGTGGGTGATTTTCTGGTCCCATCTCATGAGGTTCATTGGATGTTGTTCGAGATCACAGAAGGTGTCTTATAGAACATGAACGTCCATTCTATGTTAGTATTTGGGATTTTCATGGAACCTTTGGAAGTTCTTGTAAGACTTCCACTTTTGCAAAATCACATGATGAATGTTTCCTTATTTACTTATGAAATTCTCTTACGATGATGCACTTATGTTAGATGATGTTTATATTTATGTCAAAAAAAATTAGTGCATATTTTACCCTATGTTCTGAGGGTTCCTTGGTAGGGAATTGCATTTAGTAGCCGAGCCCATTTTTATATGTTTGGAGCTCTGATGTATATGTACCCATTGTGTTTGGTGTGAGTGATGTTGTTATACTCTTTGATGGTTATCATTCTTCCTTCATTTGGTTAGTATGAATTATAGAAATGTTGTATGTTGGATCTATGAAATGCCCTTTGGGATGACCATGAGGAGGAACATCACAATGAAGAGCATCAAGATTCCCACCATGAGGCATAAAGAGGTGATCATGGTGATAATGATGGAAATCCCTAGTTATTTTAGTTGCTTCATAAACTTATCACTCAGTTGGGACCTCGTTAGGTGGCATCTCACCATGGGGAGTCTCAGTTATCTGATCATGGTGAATGAGAGGAGAGGATAGAGAATGATCATTCTCATGCCTCAATTAGATCTAGAGTGGAGTACATGAGAAAGAGGAAAATTATGGACGAAGATTCTATCCACGCAGGGCACATGGGAGACCTTATGAGGTCTCATCCACCCACTTGTGATTGTTTGTTTAGTTGTACAGAGGAAAAGAATTCACACTTATATCTTGGACATTGCTTTTCTATGCACCCTTATGTGAGAAAAACTAGAACTCGGTGTGTCATTATGCACCTCAGGAGTTTTGCATCTACTTGGTGGTGCATAGAGGAGAAAAATTTCCAATTGGATATCGTGTCATGTGAGATATTTGAGGAGTAGTTTTGTTAGCATTTTATTTCTGATCACTACTTCTAGTCTCCTATAGATGAGTTTCACCATCTTTGACAGGGGTGTATAATACTAGAGCAGTATGAGCATAGGTTCTTTGAGTAGAGGAAATATGCTAGTATTGCACATGATGAAATTATGTTGGTGCAATACTTTATTTAGGGCCTTAATGGACATATTTGTGGGGACATTTTTATTCTCCATCCTAGGAATCTTGTTGCCATAATAGAAAAGGAAATTTTGGTTGAGGATAACATAGATAGGGGTTTTGGAGGTAGGATATGTGTATAGGTTAGTAGCTCATAACCTTTCATATCAGGTTCATAGAGTACATAAGTACAACCAGCAAGATCTTCAAGGACATATTCAACACCACCTAGGACAAGTTTCCAACAACACCATAGACAAAAACACTCCCAAGGTCAACAAAGTGGTCACAACTTAGGTAACTTTGGATCTAGAGACCATAGTTGGTACTATAGTAGGAAATCTCAACATAGTCAACCATCTAAAAGTGTTTAGAAAAGTTACAATAGAGGGATTTTTAATTAGTCTAGTACACCTTCCGTTGGGCATAGTTGTGGTTTAGGTAGATGTCTCTCATGTAGCTAGCCTCGTCATAGGGAAATGGAGTTTCTTCAAAGGGATATCCCAGTATCTAGTTAGAGGTAGGTCATTTCTAAGCATATAGTAGGGGATGCAGGTAGATCCCATAGGGTATTTATGCCAGTTGATAATTTTTAGGTTGAGCATCATGACACTATTGTTGAGAATACAAGAGTATTACATGGTATATCTACCTCTATATTGTTTGATTCTGGTACTTCAAATTATTTTATTTCCCCTTTCCTTATAGAGTGATGTGGGATAGTGGTGGTACAACATGTTGATAGTTGGTAGGTTGAGTTAGCCATATGTTATAAGGTTTTTGTGAGCTCCCTTGTTCATGGTTGTATGTTGGATTTGGGCACCTTCATCACCATTATAGATCTTTCTATCCTACCCTTGGGCTCATATGGCATTTTTTTGGGGTATAGATTAGTTAGCTTCCCACCAGGAATGTATAGATTGTTGATTCAAGTGAGTATAGTTTTTGGATAACATAAGTGGGTGTGTTGAGATTATAGAAGTCCATAGACCTATTTCACTTAAAATGAGCTCAATCATGCAACTAAAGAAGAGTATGCAATATGGTTGTCAATTATTCTCTTGATGATAATAAAACTATTTGTGAGTTTGTATATGTGTTTCCAAGTGAGATCCTAGGCATACTACCTAATTGCAACATAGATTTCTGCATTGATCTCAATCTTGGAGGTGAGCCTATTTCTCAGGATCTGTATCATATGACCACTCAAGAGTTGAGTGAGCTCTATTTCTAGTTAGAAGAGTTGTTGGGAAAGGGCCATATTCATCCTAGTGCTTCCCTTGGGGAGCACCAGTTATCTTTGTGAAGAGAAATGACAAATATCTTTATTTGTGCATTGAATACTAACAATTAAACAAGGTGACGAATGAAGAACCAATATCCCTTACCGAGGATCGATGATTTTTTTTCAGATGAAGGGAGCTAGAGTATTCTTGAAGATAGAACTCAAGTTAGGATACCATCATCTTCACATTCATAAGTGTGATATTCTTTAGAAAAAATTTTGCACCTAATATGGACATTATGATTTACAATTGTATGCTTTGGATTGACTAATGCACCATCAATGTTCATGATTTTCGTGAACGATATATTTCACACCTATCTTGACTATTTTGTCTTGGTTTTTTTGGATTAAATTTTAGTTTGTTCGAGGATGATAGAGGAGTATGAGGGTCATTTTTGTTAGGTGTTGTGTCTTTGTGACCATAAGTTCTTTGGAAACCTATCCAAGTGTTATTATTCTAGAATAAGGTGAGGTATTTAGGTCATATCATCTTAGGAGAGGGTATTTATATAGATCCTTCAAAGATTCATGCCATTATGGATTGACTAGCATTGACCTATGTTTATGAGGTTCATAGTTTCATGGGTTTGGAAGACTATTACCACTAATTTGCAAAGGAATTTTCTTGGTTGGTACACTGTATCACTACTCTTCAGAGGAAAGGGAAGATGTTTGTGTTGTTGAATCTATGTGTTGTGTATTTTTACTCTCTTATGTTGTGATTACCAATGCAACTATCTTGGTAGTGCTCGATGATGCAAGCTAGTTTATGGTGTGCACAGATGCATCATTAGAGGGTGTTGGGGTGGTTCTCATGCAGGAGGGACAAGTGATTACATATGAGTCCTAAAATCTCAAGGATCGTGAGTTGAACTAAACCACCTACAATTTAGAGTTAGTAGTGTTTGTGCATGAGCTAGTGCATTGGAGACATTTTACTTTGGGTTAAAAGTTTGAGTTGTATAGTGATTATCATAGCTTGTAGTATATCTTTACTCAACCAAACCTGAATGCACGATATCATCATTGAATAGAGTCCTATGTGAGTAAAATTTTGATGTTTTTTATATCAAGGGGAAGGAGAATGTTTTTGTATATGTCTTGAGTAGGAGAAGGCATGGAAACTTAGTTTTGTCTATTGGCGTATATTTTCATAGTCATATTCTTGAGGCTTTACCTAGTGACATTTGGTATCAGGAAGTTAGAGAAGAGATTGAGTCTAGGTGTACCCTTGTAGGTAAGTTTTTAGGTTACTCTTTGAATTCAGATGGAATTTTGAGGCACCTTCTACATATTTATGTACCAGTATTAGGTGATCTTCATTCCTTTAGGTTCTTAAGGAATGATTGACTAGTGCACCTATCTTGGAAGTGCTTGATCATGCAAGTGGGTTTATGGTGTACACTAATGTATCATTAGAGGGTGTTGGGGTAGTTATCATGTAGGAGGGACAAGTAATTACATACAAGTCATACAATCTCAAGGATCATGAGATGAACTACCCCACCCACAATTTACAATTAGCACTGGTTGTGCATAAGCTAGTGTGATAAAGATATTTTCTTTTGGGTCACAAATTTGAGTCACATAGTTATTATCACATATTTTACTATATCTTTACTCAGCTAAACTTGAATGCCTGATGATGTCATTAGATGGACTTCCTCTATGAGTAAAATTTTGATGTTCATTACATCAAGGGGAAGGAGAACATTATTGCAGATGTATTGATTAGGAGATGGCATGAGATCTTAGTTTTGTGTCTTGGTGTAGATTTACAAAGCCATATTCTTAAGGATTTATTTGGTGACACTTGGTATCAAGAAGTTAGAGCAGAGATTGAGTCTAGGTGTACCCTTGTAGGTCATTTTTTAGGTTACTCTTTGGAGTTAGATGGAATTTTGTGGCACCTTGGGTGCATTAATGTCCCAATGTTTGGTGATTTTCATTCCTTAGTATTTTTGAAGGCACATCATGTGTTGTATTCCACACATCCTGCATTCAAGAAGATGCATGTAGATCTAAGATAGTTATGCTACTTGACAGTGATGAGGAATGATGTTGCTAATTTAATGGCTAGATGCCTTGAGTGTCAGAGAGTGAAGGTGGAGCATCAATATTAAACATGTCTTTTGCATCCACTTTCCATACTTGAGTGGATTTGGGACACTATATCTATTTATTTCACTACTGGGCTACCTATATCATCGCATTTTCATGATGACATTGTGGTTACTATGGAGAATTTTTATAAGGTGGGTCAATTTTCTCCCATGAGATCTTCTTATACTGCTACTTTGGTAGTGTATGTGTTCATGAAGGATATAGTTTGGTTACATAGGATACCTCACAAAATCATTTTAGATCGAGATTCAATTTTAGTTTTACATTATAGATATCTCCCCAACATGCTTTGGGAGCACAACTCAATTTTAGCTCAACATATCATCCTGAGGCCAATATTTAGATGGGGTGAATTAGGTTCTTGAGGATATGCTTCACATGTATGTGATAGATCAATAATCAAGGTAGGAGGATTACTTGTACCTAGTACGATTCTCCTATAATAATTGGTACTATATTTCTCTTGGCATGTCACCTTTTCAGGCCTTGTATGGTCGACCACGGTGTAGACCCTTGAGTTAAGATCATTTGGAGGACCCCATTATGTTGGGTCCCAAGATGCTTCAAGATATAGAGAAACATGTTGGTCATATTAGAGAGGATTTGGCTATGGATCAAGATCGATAGAAGTATGTTGATTCCCATAAGTTAGACCACAACTTCTTAGTGTGTGACTGTGTGTTTTTGTAAGTTTGGCTAGGGAAGAGTCCCATCTATTATGGGAAAGGCCCTAAGTTAGCGCTAAATTGTGTTGGGCCCTTTGAGATCCTTGAAAGGATTGGTCATGTTTCCTATCACTTTTCATTTTTACCTATTCTATCATGCATCCATGATGTGTTTCATTTTTTGTGTAGAGATAGTATATACCCATTGTGATCCATGTTATTGATTGGGATGATTTATAGGTAGAAGATGGATAAATTTCTTTGGATCCCATCCACATTCTTCAGCATTAGAGGCTGACCATTAGGGGTCAAGACATTAGGAAGGTAAGGGTCCAATGGGACCCGAACGATAATACTTAGCTACTTTGAAGGTTTTCTTCATGGTTTAAAGATTTGTACCCCTATATTTTTGTAGGATTCCAGGTTAAAGCCTATTCCTACAGGGGGGATGTTGTTCCTCCTATGATTGTATTATATTTTTTATTATTTCAAAGTGAGCTAGACTCTTTGTACTTTCATGACTATTCATAAGATGTGATCATATATTGGCATTGTAAGATGCATCTGATGTTGAATGTCCCAGAAAACTAAGAAGGGGGGTTAAATTAGTTGTAGATTTTTTTTATTATCAATTTCACATATTTAGATTCAACAAATTAATTCTTTAACCACTTATAAAATTTATATGTAGACATGAATAAGCACACACATGAACCATACACAATGAACACCAAATGTTTACATGGAAAAATGAAGATGGGAAAAACAAAGAAGAAGATAATTCTCATGAATAAAAATACTAGTTAAGGTGATTTTTAGAAAAGTCATTTCTAGAATACTCATTGTAGGTGGGCTCACTGCCTAGAAGAGATCAATACCCTGAGAAAGAAGAATGAAATAGAAATCCACCACTGAAGTACAAATGCTAGAAGAACCCCTTGGTTATAAAAAAGGTGAATAAATATTGAAATAAGAACTTAAATTAATTATTTATGTAGATTTGAAACTAAATATTTACCCTTAATAAAGTGATTGTTGAATAAAAAACAAGAACTAGAAAACCATTGCACATAAAATGCACCAGATTTATGTGGGGAAACCCTTTTGAGAAAAAAATCCACCACAAAAGAGAGGCAAGTATATTATTAATGAAATGAAGAATACAACATAAATACATTTCTCTGTAGACCTATATAGAAAATTTGGCAACACTTCATTACCGTGGAAACTGAGCAAGACTAGAAATGAATAACTCTAGTTCAAGGCCCCAATTTATAGGAAATTGTGAGGATGCAAACCATTGTGGTATCATAAAAAATGGGAAAAAAAAACACCTGTAAAAACCTCATGCCTGCCACCAAAAATAGCCTATTATAGATGCTCTTACAATTGTCATAAGGCATCTCTCATGCATGCCCACCTGTGTAAGGAATCTATCATAAACCATCATAAGTGTTGTCATAGAATCTTATGATAGCTATCAAAAATGTCATAGATGCTCTTACAACCTCTTACAAGTATCCAGATACCTTAAAATAGAGGATTCCAAGAGGGTATGCCTAGCTATTTTTTCTTTTTCCTAAATTACAAATGGTACAACTAACTTTGTCTTTATGTGGTCTCTTTCACCATCGTTGGTTAAAAAATTCAACCTCTTATGGGTAAATTAAAAAGATATTACGTAAATAATAAATTAAGGATTTACAAGGTTGATGGCTCCTAAATCCTAACATTCTCTTACTTGACATCATACATTGTAAATTAACCCATATAAATACAAAATATGAATCAAGTACAATGATCAAGGCCCATGGCCTTCCTACACCAAGAGTACTTATCCATAATTACTGGCTTCGTGAGAGAATATACAACAATATCCAAAGTGTTAAAATTTTCATGAAATAATTGTCCATTAAAACCATTTCTCACAAAAATTGATACTGAACATCAACATGTTTAGTACAAGCATGATACATAGGATTTTTGGCCAAACATATGGCACTCTAACTACCACATCCAATCCTCGCTATCCTACAATAAAAAACAATACCATACCTGTAACAAAAATACCTCCTTAGAGGCATGTGTATTAGTCATATACTCTACTTAGATGGTGGAAAACATAACTATAGGCTATCTTTTACTCATCCAACTCACTGCACCTCCAAAGATAGTAAACACATAGCCACTTGTGGACCTTCTCCTATCCAAGTCACCTGCCCAATCTATATATGAAAAAAAATTGTATGTCTAATGGCTTATCCAAATCATTAGTACCATGATAAACCAACCAATAATTAGAAGGACCTCATAAATATCTTAAAACCCTTTTAACAACAATACAATGCTCTCTACCAGGGTTAGACATAAACCTGCTTAGAACTCCCATTTCTTGGGCTATATATGCTCTTGTACAAACCATTTCATACATTAAACTAACAAAAACACTAGAATAAGGAGAATTAGATATATCTTCAATATCATCATTAGGTTTAGGACACATGTATGAACTCAACTTAGTACCAATTAGAATTGGAATACTCATTGGCTTATAGTCCTTCATTTTAAATATCTGAAAAATGGTGTCAACATACTTACTCCGACTTAACCAAAGATTTCTATGAACCTGATCCCTGATGATTTTCATCACAAGAATATATCTAGTAGCTCCCAAGTCCTTCATATCCAATGTGCCAGAAAGATGGGTTTTGAGCTCTTTAATCATTTCCTTGTTGTTGCCAATAAAAAACATGTCATTAACATACAAGACAATAATTAATAATTGATCATAAATAATCTTAATGTAAACATAGTGATCCTCTTCACTTCTAATTTAACCTAGCTTTAATTCAAATGCATAAAATTGTTGGTACCACATCCCGGGTGACTATTTCAAACCATACAATAACCGCTTTAACCTGCAAACCAAGTTTTCTTTTCCTTTCTCAACAAAATTGTTAGGCTATTGTATATAAATGTCTTCTTCAAGATCCCCATGAAATAAAGTAGTTTTAACATCCATTTTATCTATCTCAAAATCACCAGCAACAATAATAGATAATAAGAATCTAATAGAACTTAACTTAGCAATAAGAGATAATATTTCACAAAAATCAACTCCTCTCTAGAAGTAACCCTTGGCCACCAATATGGCATTGTACCTATATAACTAACCATCTTCTCCAAATTTATTCTTAAATACCCAATTGCATCCAATGAGATTTCTTCCTTTGGGAAAACTAACAAGATCCCAGGTGTCACAACTATCCAAAGTTGTCATCTCCTCTTGCGTGGCCTGCATCCAATACTCACTTTCTTCATAAAAGAGTGCCTCCCTATAAGGTCTAGGTTCATCATTAGTACAAATTAAAGAAAATTTAAAATGGAAATCTGGTGAGCTACGCATGTCAACTAGATTCTACTATCTTGTGGACCTTCTCAAAGATGGATTAAGAGGTTATTCCTCATTTTCTTTCTCATTATGATCAACTTCTTTGTCAAAACTAAATCTTGTGAACTTTCTCTTGAAATATCTTCTTCTGCTCAATATTCTTGTGACACAAGGATGGTAGGGACAATAGGGGCCCAAGGCACTCCTAGCTATCTAAAGAAACTTGCAGAACAACATGGAAGCAACAACACAAGAACTGAGAGGAAAAAACAATAGAACAATTGTATTACTTGATCAAACTCATTACATGTTAGACTGTAAGGCCTTCCCAGTTTTGGCCATATACATTCAAATATTTTATAGAATAATCTTCATACATGTGAGGTCACAGACCTGCCATCCAAATCGTCTAACACTTAATCTTCTATCCAAAAACTCCTTACTGATCTAAGAACAAAAAACCAAATATATACAAGAGTCCACCAAAGAGGTCAGCACTCAGATCCTAAAGATCTAACATAGGAAACAACAAAGACCTATATTTAGGTCCACACACATCCCAATGAGAGATCCCACATTGATTAGACTACATAAATTAAATACAAAATTTGGCTAGAACAAGATAAACAACTCGGTAAGAATGTAACCGAACAAAAGGAACAACTCGGTAAGAATGTAACTGAGCAACAAAAACAACTTGGTTAAAGAAACCACCAAGAAACCACCATTCATCAAGACTCATCGAAAAAGAAAGAAAGAACAAGTAACCAAGAAACAAAAGTTACCGAGCACTTTACCAAGCAGCCTCCAAACAAGCTAAAGAACAAAAGCAAACATATTTTTGGTTGATCAGGATTGCCAAAGCACCCAAGATGCTCTTGCATTAGACACCTGGGGTTAAAAGAAATGATTCCCCGAATCATGTGTTAGGTCCAACCTGAATTGAACCCAACTTAGATTGAGAAATCCAAGATGAGTCCTTCAACGGTCTGCTCTTCCATTTTATTAGATATTCCATGTATTCTTTTCCTCTTATACTTCTGCCAAATCTCTGTTTCAAAATCTGCTCAACTTCCTCTATCTATTTCTTAGGATAATCACTTGGTACAGTCAGTTCTTCACCAGGTTCATGATATTCAAACAAGTCTGAAATATTGAATATAGGTGATATATCCATGTCATTCGGTAATTCTACTTCATAAGCATTTCCATAGTCAAATATTCTTAATATTTTGCAAGGACCAAATTTCTTAATCTTCAATTTTCCATATGTTCCAATAGGAAATCTTCCTTTCTTCAAATAAACCATAACTGCATCACCAACTTCAAAAATTTAAAATCTTCTTGATCTATTTGCACTATCCTTGTATTTCTAATTACTTTTCTCCAACTTATGTTTTATATCCTCATGCAATGTCTTCATGAACTCAGCAAACTTTTCTGATTCAAAAATTCTTTTCTCTTCTCCAACAATATCTCTCAATTTTGATATACCTCTTGGTTGTGTTCCATGAACAATCTCAAAAGGTTTCTTTCCAGTACTTCTATTTACTAAACTGTTATATGCAAACTCTTCTTGTGCTAACATCAAATCCCAATTACTTGGTGTGTCTCCCACTAAGAATCTCAACAAGTTACCCAAACTTTGGTTTACAACCTCCATTTCTCCATTAGTCTGTGGATGAAATATATAACTATAATTCAACTCAGTGTCTAACTTCTTCCAAAGTTTTTTTTAGAAATAGTTGACAAACTTACTGTCTCGGTTAGAGATGATACTCCTTGGTAATCCATGCAATCTGACAATCTCCTAAAAGAAACGATATGCTATGTGTACTATATCTGATGCTTATCTACATGGTATGAAATGTGTCATATTAGAAAATCTATCCACAACAAAAAATATGGAATCATTACCTCTTGTTTTCCTCGGTAAACCAAGAACAAAATCCATGATGATATCACTCCAAGGTTTCTCAGGAACAGTAATTTTTGTATACAATCCAGTATTTTGACTTGCTCCTTTTTCCATTTGACAAAATCCACAAATTTTCACAAATTTATGAGCATCCTTATAGAACTGAGGCCAAAAATACCTTTCCTTAAGAAAACTCAATGTTTTATCAATATTACAATTTCCAGCCAAACAACTACTATGTTTTTCCTTTATCAAATTAGTTCTCATTGATCATCTTGGTATGCACAACTGAATACCTTTGAACAACATATCTTCTTGAATGAAATATTCTTCATACTTACATGGATGATTTCAAATAGGTTCTCTACACACTCTCCACTACTCAGAAAAATCAGGATCACTTTCATACAAATGCTTCATGTCATCAAAACCAAGAACCTCAATTCTCATTTCAGCCAACAAAGATCTTCTTATACTCAATGCATCAACAACTCTATTAGAAACTCCAATATTATGTTTTATCACAAATGTGAAACTCTACAAATACTCTACCCATTTCATATGTCTTTGATTCAACTTATTCCGATTACCCAAATATTGTAAATCCTTATGATCAGTATAGAACACAAATTCACTTAGAATCAAATAATGTCTCCATTTATTCAAAGATTGAACAATGGCATAGAATTATTGATCATAGACAAAATATTTCCTTTTGGCATCATTCAACTTTTCACTAAAGAAAGAAACATGTTTACCTTCTTGAGTCAACACAACTCCTATTGCACTTCCTCTTGCATCACATTCAACTTGAAATAACTTATTGAAATTAGGTAAGGCTAATACAGGTAATTCAACAACCTTTAGTTTCAAAGTCTCAAAATTCTTATCAGCTCCATGTGTCCATTTGAATTCTCTTTTATCTCCTCTCATTGTCTCATTCATAGCATTACAAATAGAACTAAAATTTTGGATAAACTTCTTGTAAAAACTTTCCAATCCATGAAATGATCTTACCTCACTGAAATTCTCAAGTGTAGGCCAACTAAGTATAACTTCAACCTTCTCAAGATCCATCTTCAAACCATCAGTTGAAATCACAAAACCTAAATACACAATTTCTTCTTTCGTGAAGGAACACTTTTTCAGATTTTTCAGCAACTTTTCTTCTTTAAATCTCTGCACTACTTGTCTTATATGCATCAAATGTTCTTCTCTAGTCTTACTCAATATCAGAATATCATCCAAGTATATAATCACACATTTATGCAAGAATTTCTTCAAAACTTCATTTATTAACCTCATAAATGTACTCAGTGCATTAGTTAAACCAAAAGGCATAACCAACTAGTCATACAAACCTTCTTTCATCTTGAAACAAGTCTTCCACTCATCACCTTCTCTGATTTTGATATGATGATATCCACTCTTCAAATTGATTTTGATGAAATATTTTTCTCCACTCAAACAATCCATTATATCACCCATCCTTGGTATAGGAAACCTATACTTATTTGTGATCTTATTGGTTGCTCTTGAATTAGTGCACATTTTCCATTCTCCATTATTATTAGGTGCACATACAGCTGGTACTGAATATGGACTCAAACTTTCTCCAATTAAACCTTTGTTCAACAAATCATGAACTTGTCAGTTAAGATCTTCATTCTCAGTCAGTGTCAATAGATGTGGTGCCTTGTTTAGTAAAATAGCTCCAGGAATTAGATCCATACAATCACTGATATCTATCACTGGTAAAAAACCATCTGGTACATTATCTGAAATGATCTCCTTGTACTCAATGATAAATTTCTCAACTTCTACATGAATTCATCTTTTGTATTCTTACTTAGTTTGTTAGGAATCAAAGCATAACAAATATCATTTCTTTTCAAATCCTTAACAAACTGTCTACCTTCCATCAAACAAAATTTCACAGATATACATATCTCACCAATAGATTCTTTCACCAAAGGTAACAAGATTTGTTTCTTACCATCAACCCAAATAGTATATCTATCCACTCTTCCATCATGTATAGCATGTCTATCATATTTCCAAGGTCTACCCAACAAAATATGACAACAATCCATTGGCATAATATCACACAACACATTATCATAATAATTTCCAATTTTTAGACTGACAAAACATTGTTCACTCACCATTAATTTATGCTCATCCTTGATTCATGAAATCTGACAGGGCTTTGGATGTTTCATTCTTTCAAACTGCAACTTTGTGACCATCTCCTTAGAGGTCGAATTCTTCAAGCTTCCACTATCAACAATTACTTTCCAAACTTTATCTGCAACTCTACATTTTGTCTTGAATAAAATAGTTCTAACAGGATCTTACTTATCTTTCTCACTCCATAGTATCCTTATGATCATGATATTTCCTTCCTTCTTAGATTCATTTGGTGGCTCCTCTTGCACCAAAGAATTTCTTGTGCTACCAACTTTCTTGCTTGCATGTGTACATTCAAAAGATCTATGTCCTTCTTCACCACAATTGTAACAAGTTCCTTGGAACCCTCTTCTACTACAACCACCTTGGGAGTAATTTCCTCTTCCTCGGAATGAACTTCCACATTTCCATTCAGTCTTTCCTTTGTCTTGATTTTTTTCTGAATTAGCCTTGTCTAGTTCAGATCTACTATTTTCACCATGAGATCTACCTCTTCCTCTTTGCCTTTGTTCATATCTTTTGTTCAATTTCTTCTCAGCTTTTAGGGAAAATTGATATACCTCTTCAATGTTCTCCATCTTTACCAAGTTGATCTCATCCTATATAGAACTTCTTAATCCATTCATATATCTTGCTATTCTTTCCACTTCATCTTCAACATGTCCAGATCTGATGTCTAATCTGTAGAACTCCTCAGTGTAGTCTTTTACCGAGCTATCTTTCTACTTCAAACTTTGCATTCTCCTTACTAGGTTAATCTAGTAACCACAAGGTAGAAAATTTCCTTTCAATTTTTTTATCATCTTATCCCATACCTTGATCTTGTCTTTACCCTTTTTATTTCAATTCAATTGTAGATACTCCCACCATAAGGATGCATGACCTTTCAACTTTGTGCTTGCAATCTTCACTTTCTTCTCCTCTGGTATATTCTCATACTCAAAGAAATTGTCCATCTCAGTTATCCAGTCTATCAATTCATCACAATTCAACTTTTCAGTATACTTAGGAGGATTAAACTAAGGTGTGGACTTCAAGCTTGTCAATGCTCACAGGAATATCTCTTCTTCATGATCCATTACAGGTGTAGGTGTAGCTTCTCCTTGCACTTCTTCCAATTCATCATTGCTAATATCTTCAATATTTCTTCCTCTGCACTAGGATATCATAGCAGCTTCCAATCATTCATCCATCTATCTTAACATATCAGCTAGACTTGGATCTGCGTTTCCTCTCCTGTGAACCGTCTAGAAAACCTCAACAATTGTAGGCTAGATCGCAATCTGCTACCCCACAATAATATCATCCACTAGGTTAGGGCTTACAAGAAGGAACCTAGATCTCACCTTTGGTTTGATACCACCTGAAGCAAGGATGGTAGGGACAAAAGGGGTCGAAGGCACTCCCAGCTATCCAAACCAACCTGCAGAACAACACGGAAGAAACAACACAAGAAGTGAGAGAATAAAACAAAAAAATAATTGTATTAATTAATCAAAATCATTACATGCTAGGATATAAGGCCTTCCCAGTTTTGGCCATATACATTTATCTCTTTTACAGAATAATCTTCATACATGCGAGGTCACGGACCTGCCATTCAAATCTGCTAACACTTAATTTCTATCCAAAAACTCCTTACTAATCTAAGAACATAAAACCAAATATATACAAGAGTCAACCAAAGAGGTCAGCACTTAGATCCTAAAGATCCAACATAAGAAACAACAAAGACCCAGATTTAGGTCCACACAACAATGAGAGATCCCACATTAATTACGCTACAGAAATTAAATGCAGATCAAGTTAGCCAGATGAAGATAAACAACTCGGTAAGAATGTAACTAAGAAACATGAACGACTCATTAATAACATAACTGAGAAACAAAAACAACTCAGTGAAAGAAACCACTGAGAAACCACCATTCATCGAGACCCATTGGTAAAGAAAGACAGAACAAGTAACTGAGCAACAACAGTTACCGAGCACTTTACCAAGCAGCCTCCAAACAAGCTAAAGAACAAAATCAAACATATTTTTGTTTGATCAGGATTTCCAAAGAACCCAAGATGCTCATGCATCATCTTTTCCATCCCTTTGTTCTTCGACATGTGCATCCTCTTGCTTATTTTCAAAATGCACTATCTTTAACTTTTCCTTTGGTTTTTCTTCACCTGAGTCTATAAATTCTCTAAAAATCACATCTCTAGAAAACAAATCATTTTTCGGGTTAGAGGATTCCAAATATTATAACCTTTTACATTCTCATTATATCCTACAAAGATGAATTTCTATACTTTTGGATCTAATTTAGATTGCTTCTCTTTAGGAACATGAACAAAATCCTCACAACCAAAGACCCTTAAATGTGAAACTGAAGTCTTTTTACCAAACCACATTTTATAAGGAGTTTTATCAACTAGATCTTTACAAGGAGATCTATTAATCAAATAAAAAGTAGGAATAACAAATTCTATCTAGAAGTATTTATCTATCTTATCACTACTTAACATGGTCCTAGCTCTTTCTATTAATGTACGGTCCATTCTTTCTGCTACCCCATTTTATTGGGGAGTATAAGGTTTAGTATTTTTCCTAACAATTTATGCATGTTTGAAAAACTCATCAAATTTCCTAGAGCAATACTCACCCCCATTGTCAGATCTCAATACTTTTATCTTATAATATGATTGTTTTTCAACCATTGCCTTAAATTCCTTAAACTTAGTGAAACCTTCATATTTTGAATACATAAAATAAATCTAAGTATATCTTGAGACATCATCAATGAAAGAAACATAATATTGAGATCTATTCAAAGATTCAAACATCCATTAGACCACATACATCTGAATGAATGATCTCTATAAGTATCTCATATTTATTAAATCCTTTAGGAAATGAAGATCTATTTTGTTTACCAAAAACACAATTCTCATTGAAATCACTCTTACTAACATAATAATAAGAAATCCCCTCAACTAATTTCTTATCTACAATGGTATTAAGACCTTTTTCACCAGTGCGACCCACTCTATGGTGCCACAACATACATGAATTTTTAGACCTAGTTAGAAAAGCTAAATTATAAAGAGTAGAAGCATGCAGCTTAAATAAATTGCCCATTCGAGATCCTTTAGAAATTACCAAATTTACCATTACCAACCTTTAACTAGATTTATCAATTACCACGTGAATTCTAGAATCATTCAACTTGGAAACCAAAAGTAAACTTCTGGTAAGATCTGGAATATGTAAAAAATTATCAATGGAAACAATCCTGTCATCACTAAAACACAAATTTACCTTTCCTTTTCCAATAATTTTCACTATGGTTGAAAAAATTCTCCTGCATCAAATTCCTTATATCTATAAAACCACTCCTTGTGAAGAGTCATATGGTAAGAAGCACTTGAATCAAGAAGCCAAGCATCATTACTAACAAGATTAGCTGAAATAAGTAAAGCATCAGAATCACCATCATCTAAGGACTTATCCATGGAAGTATCAGTGCCCTTTTTCTTATTTATGCACTCCTTAAAATGTCCTCTCTTACCATAGTTCTAACACTTCACTATGTTGTTTCTAGGGTTCTTAGCATGTTCTTTTGAATTATCCTTCTTCTTCTTATCCCCTTTAGTCTCTTTCTCCTTGGGTCTTCCTCGCACATTAAAGGAATCTTGAGATCCAAAATTCATAGTATTTCTCCTCATCTCTTCTAAAAGAAGAAGAGGAACTATACTGTCCATATTAGGCTCACAACCACCACTACACATGGAAACAAATAGATTTTCCCAATAATTAGGTAAAGAGAAAATAAAAAAAGATACATTTATCTTAATCTTCTATCTTAACATCTATTGAATCAATCTGAATTTAATTAAAATTAAATTCATTCAAATATTCAACAATAGTGTCACCCTCTTTCATTTGCAAAGAATATAAATGCCTTTTTGATAGAATATATAGCTTGTTATACAAACTCTTGGTTTGATAGATATCACCTATTTTCCTCCATAGCTTATAGGATATGTCTTTGGTAGAGACATTTACGAGGAAAAAGTTTGAGAGACATAATTTAATGGTTCCTCATACCTTCTTGTATAAAGTTTTCCACTCTACATCTGATTAGGTAGAATCCTCTAGTTTCTTTTCTTCCAAAACTGACAACCACTGATCTCTCTCTTCAAGGAGATCTTCAACTTTCAACTTCCACATATTGTAACTAGTACCATTAAACTTATCAATATATTGATGAGAGGTAGAGGCAATGGTATACAACCTTTCTTATATCTACCAAAAACCCACAAAACAAAAGCTCCCATTGCAGCAAAAAACCTTCAACACTTAAAGAGAAAGGCGTCCCTCCCTCAATAAAACTGTTATATATTATACAAAATGTTATAAAACAAGGTGAATAGAGGATTAAATAATAAATTAAATTGATTATTTATGCAAATCTAAAACCAAAGATTAACCCTTAATAAAGTGATTTCTGAATAAAAAACAAGAACTAGAAAATCATTGCACATAAAACACCAGATTTATGTGGAAAAACCGTTTCAGGAAAAAATTACACCATAGAAAGTGAGGCAAGTATATTACTAATCCAATGAAGAATACAACAGAAATGCACTTCTCTATAGACCTGTGTAGAAAATATGACAACACTCTATTACCTTGGAAACTAAACAAGACTGAAAATGAATAACTCGAGCTCAAGGCTGCAATTTATAGGATATTATGAGGATGAATTTCATTGTGCTATAATAAAAAATAGGCAAAAAAACCACCTAGAAAAAACTCATGCCCACCCCTAAAAATAGCCTCTTACAAATGCTTTTATAGTTGTCATAAGGCATCTCTCATGCATGCCCACTTGTGTAAGGAATCTGTCATAAACTGTCATAAGTATTGTCATAGAATCTTATGACAGCTATCATAAATGTCATACATGATCTTAAAACCTCTTAAAAGTATCCAAATACCTCAAAATAGAGAATTCCAAGAGGGGGAACCTAGCTATTTTTTATTTTTCCTAAATTATAAATGGTAGATGTAACTTTGCCTTTACATGGTCTCTTTCACCACCATTGGTTAAATGGTTCAACCTCTTATGGGTAAATTACAAAAGATATTAGGAAAATAATAAACTAAGGATTTAAAATGTTGATGGAACCTAAATCCTAACACTTGGATCACTGCCTCTGGAATCTAACAACAACAACACACATACTTTACTCACAACCCAACTTCAAGCTGTCGGATAACCTCACACAATATCTGACAGATCTTACTTTCAAACAACTTTCATACTATTCCATCACAATCATCCCCTTATTTATATTCATCTTTAAAATAAAAAATCACCAAGTTGGTCATCAAAACATAATTTCAAATAGGTCTAGACTAAACATTCCTTCATTGGGAGGAATGAAAAGTGGACCACACATCACACACTCCCTCGACGATAAAACACGTTACCCAAATACTACAATAACTAGATCCCAAGAAGAAATAACATTGTTAACAATCATGCCTCCAGATCACATTAACACAAACCAAAAATAGGATATTAAAAACTTAAAGCATTGAGTGATACAAAACCAAACTACTAATACCATATCCAGAATAGTAGAGAATTCCATACCACTATAAAACACAAACATCTCTGAATACCTCATCAAAACACATTTTTTGGACCACCAGCCTCTGGACCAACATATCCTTAAAACCACATATATAGCATATCACAAATACTAAGCACAATCTGACCACAATACCAATATGTTTTCATCAATGATAACCATACTAACACATAAAAAACAATGCAACAACAACAACTAACACATCAACAACTCTACAATTATAACATACTCCCCCTTTCAATATCTGATTACAATAGGTTCTTTTGGTTTTACTAGTATCGTTGCTAACATAGATGACAGATTATACTTGTACTTACCATTTTTATTATATCTGCATGACAATCCAGGTCTTATGTGACATTATTCTTCATGATGATATATGGTGTATTTTGTATTTGAGAATATTTGATTATGATTATCATGATGCTATTATCGATTCTTTATGATATTGTGCCTTATCATGTTGATGGATATTTTATTTGGGGTTTTCACTGATATATAATCTAAATTCCATTAAATAGTTATTTAATACTTTAATTTAAATAAAATGTTTAATTATGATGTACATTCAGGATTATGTTTGAAACACATAGTCTTATAACTTTCAAATACACACGAATGATTACACCGCTAAAAAGTCTTTTCATTAGGTACACTTGGATTATTACATATTTGTGCTTCCACTATTTATACTATGAGAAACTATACTTGATGTGTGCATGTTTTAGTGAATAGGCACTAGACATCAACTCCACCTAGTTCCATATGTCCAAGCCTGTCTTATCCCCGAAAGTGGGACATGAGATAGTTACATTGGTCATTCTTGATTTTAGCTAATATTGTCCTTGTATGGGTGATGTATCCATTTTTTATGTATTACACCTCCGGTATCATGTGGGTAAAATACAAACTTCATTGCATCATTGTGTTATATCAGAACTTGTCTATGCATCATAGATTATCCACGGTTATCACAGTGAGTTAGAATTTAAATGCTAGTTTTAATTATTGCTCTATTTATTTTATTATTTTAGGAAATTTTTGCAGTAGTGTCATTCCAATTTATTGGATTGGCTTAATTTGATCCAGGCTAAGTTAAATTATGTTTATTATTTTAATTTAATTAAGTTAAGTGGATTTTATTTATCTTTTTCCCTTTTGAGGAAATTTTTTTCTTAATGAGAAAATAGAACTCTTTTGTCACTTATGCATTTTGGGGATTTCAAATTTTCTAAAAACCCTCTTTGTGAGATTTAGAGTTTCCGAGAGAGAGAGATTTACCTGGAAGATTTTGTGGGTATCAACTTGTTAGAAAGTATTAGAATGGTACAACCAAGGACAAGAGGAACCTAAAATAATTTATTCCAATCCTTGCAGAAAGAGACACAATGAAAACAACACAAATTATGGAGATATATGCAAGATCTTCTTTCTCATTATCATCCAGAAATAAAGTATAAAGGACTTGCTACATGTTGTCATCCATTATAGGCATACATGCATGATTACACAGAAATATTTACAATTCTCCTACCTTCAAGCTACAGGAAGATAACATTATGAGAGATAAGCCCAATATGAATAATTATATTATCTTATAAAGCCTTCACAAGCATTAGGTCAGCCTAGAGATTATATTTCCCAATGAGAAGAAAACATATTAAAAAATATAGGTCAAGACCCAAATCATAAAGATCTCCCTGAAATGAAGGAAACATGAATCATGATCCCTCAAGTAGGCAAGACACAAATTTAACAACGTCGATAAATAAGCATTGAAGCTTTACCGATCGGGAAAATCCTTTACGAGATCAGAATACACAAACTGGTCGAGAAATGTGAAGAATAGTCAAGTCCAACTAAGAATCTGAAAGATTTCATACACGAAGTAAAAAAATGAGATGTGAACCTAGAAGAAGGTTCAAGACAATTCCATGAACATGTTATAAGGTATGCAACTGCAAAAGATCCAAATTGAAGGAATGTTGAAAGAAACTCGGCAATAGACAAACTGGAAAATTGAAAAATAATGTTTTTTTGGTTGATGCAAGATTGCCAAGATCCCAAGATGCTCCTGCATCAAACACCCAAGATTATTTTAAAAGTGATCATGTCACTTTTTTGAGGCTAAAATAAAACCAAGATGGTCAACCTTAGTCTGAGAAATCCTTGAAGAATCCTCAACTGTTCTGTCTCTCCACTTCACAAGATATTCTCTATACTACTTGCGTTTGGTACTTCTACTAATTCTGGTATCCAAAATCCTCTATATTTCCTCTATTTTCTTCTTAGGATACTCCTATTCAGTAGATGATTCATCCCTTTCACAACAATCTAACTCATGGTATTCGTAAAGATTTGCAAAATTGGATATAGGTGATATATCCATGTCTTCTAATAACTCTACTTCATATGCATTTCATAAATGAAATCTCTTCAAAACTTTACATGGTCCAAACTTCCTCATCTTTAGCTTGTTATATATTCCAACTAGAAAACTACCCTTATTTAAGTAAACCATCATCTCATATCCTATATAAAATTCCTTATGTCTCCTTTTCATATCATCTCTATCCTTATACTTCTGGTTTACATCTTCCAAATGTTGTTTGACTTGATTGTGTAATCCACTCATGTGCTCTAAAAATTATTTTTCTTCTTCACTCCTCTTGAATCCATTAATAATATCCCTCAATTCTAATACTCCCTTTAGGTTTCATTCCCATAACTATCTCAAATGACGTCTTCCCTGTACTCATATTCACTCAATTAATATATGCAAACTCTGCTTGTGCAAGAACTAAATGATGAACTACAACTGATTGAATGTTTGAAGTCATTTGTTGATAGTCAATCGAGTTACAGATGTGATGATAAACATTATCAGTTAATGTATTGTCATTGAAGTCAACTTATTTGAGTATCATTATGGTGACAAACATCTACTATGGATTGAAGATTTGGAACGAACAAAGTTTATGTGGCTGGTAAATGAAGAGTTTTGTATACATCGAGAGACAATGAACACCAAGTAAAATATCGTGTATAATGAGCACAGTAATAATTGAGCTAGGTATCACCAACACAACACAGTATTGACTGAGTAGTTAATTCAAACCGAGGCCGACTAGAATTATGAATTGGCAATTGATGATTCCAAGGTAAGATATAAAGTTTGTTATGTTGATCAAACAATTATGAAAATTCATGGATGATCGAATGACAAAGATTGAAACATGTTTTTAACACATCTACCGAGGATGGTTTAAGCGAAAAAATCAACGATGGAGATTAAGTGGAAAAATATAAAGGATGGAAATTAAATAAGTTATGATGTCTATATAAGAGATGATAGATTAATTTTTGGATGACATGATGCTATGATGCACACATGCAAAGTTTATGCATGATTGATAAAACTGGTTAAAGACATAACTGAGCATTTTCTGTAGACATCACCAAATGACAGACGAAAGAGCATTACCAAGAAGAACAGAGTATGAAATATGAGATGAACTAAAGTAAAAAAATTGATCATAGGTATTATGTACTTAGAATATATCTAAAAATCTACAAAACAGAGTTGTATTTGAATCAGATCATTACTGTATCAATTTAACCATTGTTACAGATAAATCTCTTAATCGAGTAGGATGTGAAAGTATTTATTATGAAATTCTAATGAATGTTGAGTATTTTCTTGTTGACCCCATAGTGAATGCATGGTCAAGAGAGAACTGTTAGTTTTAAATCCTCTAATCAGGTCATATTTAATAGTGTGCATTGTAACCTTTAATAGGGTTGGCTCTTCACCGAGCTCACTTTAGAAGAGTAAATTTTTTTGGGTTACCGGTTCTAGGTGGTTTTTCCCTTAACAAGGTTTCCACGTTAAAAATATGTGTCAATATGCATGAATGATGTGGATTGTTATTTTTCTTTACACTTTAATTTATTGACATTGATCGGTAATCAAAGTATTAATTTACTGATTCTCGATAAACACTATTGACTAAAGTTTGAGGTACAAAATACATTTCAACGAGTTGAATTATATGTTTGAGATTGTTTTTATATACATCTAGAGGAATTTGGTACTGTAGGATAATTGGGAGCTAACTGATTCACTCCCCCCCTCTCAATTATTTTAACAATTGGTATCAGAGCATATAGTGCTTAAAAGAACGTTTTGAAGGACTTAAGCTAAAGATCACAAGATGTATAAGAGAGACGTACAAAAGCTGAATTAGGAGAACTTATCAACATGGAAAAGAAGAATGAAACTATACCTATCAGGGATTGGAGATAACATTTTAGATTACCTAGATAATGAATTCATTCTACCTACTGGACCTTTGATTATCAATCAGATGAAAGAGAAAAATGAACACAACCTTATAATGGTAGAGATTTCTTCTTCACTTACTGATTCTAAATTTAGGATATCAAGAGATGTACAAATGCCAAGCAGATGTGATACAAGCTTACACTAGTTAATGGAGGAGATGCAAATGTAATGAGAGCTAAAGTTGAAAGTCTTCGAGGAAAATTTGATTATATGAGAATGAAAGAAGGAGAAAACATAACACATTACAGTACTCGACTTAAGGAAGTAGTGAATGCTATTCGAGGAGCTGGTGCAACTATTGATGAAGATACTATTTTGAGTAAGATTCTTAGAACTTTACTACCTATTTATTATATAAGAGTCTCTGTAATACATGAAATGAGAGCAACACCTAGAAATAATATTATTGTTGATAGTCTTGTTGGAAGATTGATTTCTTTTGAGTTGAATAACTTTGACAACAGTATTGTACCTTCTATGGAATCCACATTTATATCTAGTTTGAAAATTGGTAAATCTAGTAGCAAACACATATTCAGAAATAATAGTGACAGTAATAGTGATGATAAGGAACTTGATGAAATTGAAGCTTTGATGGTTAGAAGATTGCACAAAGGTAAAGGAAGATATAAAAGTAAACTACCTTTGATATTTTTTAACTGTAAAGAGATTGGCCATTTTTCTACAAGATGCCCTAATAGAAATAATGATGAAATAAATGATATATCTAATGATAGAAAAGATGACCAAGACTATAGAAGAAACTGACAGTATGACAGAAGAGATAACTGAGATTACAAAGATAAAGCCAAGAAGGCTTGTTACATTGTTGAAGATAAAGATAATGATAGTGGTTCTGACAGTGTAGCATTGAAAGAGTATTCAGATGAAGATGAAAGGTATGTAGAAACAACACTTATTTCTAAAGTTAGTAAGCATGATATTTGGGTTATTGATAGTGGTTGTACACATCACATGACTGGAGATAAAGGAAATTTTGAATTTCTTGAACATTATGATGGTGGATCTGTTAGAATGAGAAATGATACACCTTGTCAAGTGAAAAGAAAACATACTATTATATTGACCAATCAAATCAAATGTGAGAATTCATATTGGGTAAAAGGACTTAATTATAATCTTTTGATTGTTTCACAGTTGAATAACATAGGACTTTTAGTTGCATTTGAAAATAGAAAAGCTAGAATCTATGATGGAACAAGAAAATTGATCGGCACTAGTGAACAATCAAAAGGTAACCTATTCTACCTTGACATTACTGAAACTAATTTCTTATTGGCAAAGAATGAAGATATATGGTTATGACATAAAAGGATTTGTCATGTACATTTTGAGAACATGGTTAAGATTAGTAAGAAAAAAAAAGTTAGAAACTTACCGAGCTTATCTAAACCAGACCATGTAATGTGCACAAATTGTAAAATGGGAAAGATGTCAAAATCTAGTTTTAAGAGAAAGAATTTTTCATCTAATTATATTTTGGAGTTATTTCATACAAACCTATGTGGACCAATGAGAACACAAAGCTATTATGGGGACATATAATTTATTTTATTGTTTATGACTACTCTAGAATGATGATTGTCATGTTCCTAAAAGAAAAATTTGAAGCATTTAAGATGTTTAAATGGTACAAAGCTAAAGTGGAAAAAGAAACTAGTAGAGAACTAAAGTGTTTGAGATCTGATAGAGAAGGTGAATTTATTTTTTATGAGTTCACTAACTTTTGTAATGAGTATGGAATCAAGAGACAAGTTTTGCACCAAGGACACCACAACATAATTGAATTGCTGAAAGAAGAAAAGGATCAATTTTAGATTGTGCTAGAAAACTGATGATTGAAAAGAATGTTGCACATACATTTTGGAGAGAAGTTGTTCTGTATACACACTAAACCGATTACAACTGAAGAAAGACACAAACAAAACACCTTATGAGATATGGTATGGTTATACACCTAATGTGAGCTATATTAGAATATTTGGAAGTCATTGTTATATTCTGAAAGATGATCGAAATGGTAAATTTGATTCAAAAAGTGATGAAGGAATATTTATTGGATATTCTACTAAGAGTAAAGCTTATAAATATTTGAATAAAATGTCTAACAAAATCATTGAAAGTGCAAATGTGAGAGTTGATGAATTTGTTGAGAAAAATGATGAGGACAACATGAAATAACCATAAGATTACAGTGGATTTTTATACATGGAAGAACCTGATACTATACTGATGCCGATGCCTAACGTTACCATGCAACATGGTAATGTCACCGAGCATCAGGAAGCATAAACTGATAATCAAGAGAATGTTGAAACTGAAGATCATGAACAAGAACACAATGAACCTACAGAAGAAGACAATGAAGAACAAAGAATTGAACCTATACTTGCTAAATATGTGAGAAGACATCATCCACATAATCAGATTATTGGAGATAAAAGAGTTAGCATGATGAAAAGAATTAAGTTGAAAGACAACACATGTTTAATTTGTGAATTTGATCCTAATAATGTTAGAGATGCATTAGAAAATGAAGAATGGATCACTGCAATGAATGAGGAAATTGAGCAGATACAGAAAAAAAAAATAGATATTAGTACCAAGACCAAGTGATAAGAATGTCATTGGAACCAAATGGCTATTCAAAAACAAATTGAATGAGAATGGGGATGTAACCAAAAATAAATAAAGTTAGTTTGAAAAGGGTACACACAAGAATAAGGGATTGACTAGGAAGAAACTTTTGCACTTGTTGCTATACTTGAAGGAGTAAGCATATTACTTGCATACGCAGCATATAAATGATTCAAAGTATATCAGATGGATGTTAAGTCTTCATTTCTTAATGGAATACTAGAAGAAGAGGTATACATTGAACAACCTGAAGGATTTTTTGACCTTGATCAGACAAACCTGGTATATAAATTACACAAATCTTTATATAGACTGAAACAAGCACCGAGAACATGGTATTAAAGGATCCACTCCTATCTTATAAGTATTAGATTTATTCAAACAAGTGATAACAACAATTTGTATTTGAAAGGAGGAAATGATGATAAGACCCTTATTGCTGAAATTTTTGTTGATGATATTATATTTGGAGGTAATGATAACCTATGCACTTCATTTGCTGATGAAATGAGGAAGGAATTTGAAATATCAATGTTTGGAGAGATCAAATTTTTTCTTGGATTGAAAATTTTACAATAGACTGCAGGTATCTACATTACTCAATCAAAATACATCAAGGAAATATTGAAGACATTTAGAATGGAAGAATAAAAACTAGTTAGAACACCTATGGTGACAAGTTGCAAACTGACACAAGAAGACAATACACCTAAGGTAAATTAGACTTTGTATAGATCTATGATTGGTAAATTGATGTATATTGTACACACAAGACCATAAATAACACAAGCAGTTGGAATTGTTGCAAGATTTTTGCTAATCCTAGAGAATCACATATGACTACTATAAAAATAATTTTTAGATATCTGAAGAACACTAAGGATTATGGACTATGGTACACAAGAGAAGGAAGGTTCAAACTGAAAGTTTATACTGATGTTGATTGGGATGGGAACATTAATGATAGAAATAGAACTATTGGTGGAACATTATTTATTGAAGAAATATTAGTTACTTGGTTAACTAAGAAGCAAGGATGCACATCTTAATCAACTGCAAAAGCAGAATATGTTGTTGCTGTTGTAAACTCTTCGAATGTAGCATGGATAAAACAACTGTTGAAAGGCATGAATGAAGAGATCACTGACCCAGTGATAATTTAATCTAATAATACAAGTGTTATAAATATTTCAAATAATCATGTGATGAATGAAAATACAAAGCATATATCTATCAGATATCACAACTTGAGGGAACAAGTACAAGATAAACAAGTTATACTGGAATATGTACAATCAAAAGAACAACTTGCAGAGATATTCACTAAACCCTTTCTGAAGGATACATTTGAGTACTTGAGAGGTAGACTAGTGGTTTGTCCCCTGTCTATTGGTCACTAAGTTGAATAGGAGGTTGCATCAACCTACATGAAATTAGAATATCAATCAAGTTGATGCAAAGCTGAACTAGACTGACACAGACATATCAGTACACTGCAAGGTACCTAATTTACTGCATCGAACACTAAATTTGTTTTTTTGGCTACTGATGAGCTGCATCTTTCTTTTTGGAATTGCTGTCAAAGAGAGAGAGAGAGATTCAATGAAATATCTATCCACCAAAGGGAGAAAAGAGAAAGGGAGAGACATATCTTTCTACAGAGATATTCAAGAACAGAAGATTGAAATCTATAGGGAGAGTCTGCATGGTGATTTTTTAATGCTAACACCATTTATATATTCAAGCTAGGGAGAGTGAAATTTTTTTTTCAGTTGTAGAATATAATTTTGATATTTATTTTATGGAATTTCTACATTGCATATTTCATATTACATTTCCATCAATGCCAAAGGGAGAGATTGATGAACTACAACTGATTGAATGTTTGAAGTCATTTTTTGATAGTCAACCGAGTTACAAATGTGATGATAAACATTATCAGTTAATGTATTTTCATTGATGTCAACTTATTTGAGTATCATTATGGTGAAAAAAATCTACTATGGATTGAAGATTTGGAATGAAAAAAGTATATGTGGTCGATAAATGAAGAGTTCTGTATAAACTGAGAGACAGTGAACACCAATTAAAACATTGTGTATACCAAGCACAGTGATAACCGATCTAGGGATCACTGACACAACACAATATTGATTGAGAAGTTAATTCAAACCGAGGCCAACTAGAATGTTGAGCTGGCAATTGATGATTCCAAAGGAAAAGATAAAGTTTGTTATGTTGATCAAATGGTTATGAAAATTCATGGAAGATCGGATAAAACATATTAAAACATGTTTTTCACACAACTGTCGAGGATGATTTAAGTGGCAAAATCAATGATGGAGATTAAGCATAAAAATCTAGAGGATAGAAATTAAATAAGTTATGATGTCTATATAAGAGACAAGAGATTCATTTTTGGATGACACGATGCTAAGATGTGCACATGCAAAGTTTATGCATGACTGATCAAAATGGTTAAAGATAGAACCGAGCATTTTTTGCATACATCATTGAATGACAGAGCAAAGAGCATTACCAAGAAGAACATAGTATGAAGTATGAGATGAACTGAACTAAAAAAATTGATTAGAGGTATTATGTACTTAGCATAGATCTGAAAATTTGTCAAAGAGATTTGTATTTGAATCAGATCATTACTGTATCAGTTTAACCATTGTTATAGATAAATCTCTTAATCAAGTAGGATGTGAAAGTCTTTATTATGACATTCTACTGAATGTTGAGTGTTTTCTTGTTGACCCCATAGTTAATGCATGGTCAAGAGAAAATTTTTACTTTTGAATCCTCTAACCAGGTCACATTTAACAATGTGCATTGTAACTTTTAATAGGGTTGGCTCTTCACCGAGCTCACTTAAGAAGAGTGAAATATTTTGGGTTACCGGTCCCAGCTAGTTTTTCCTTTAGCAGGGTTTCCATGTTAAGAATCTATGTGTCAATGTGCATGAATGTTGTGGATTGTTATTTTTATTTACACTTGACTTTATTGGCATTGATTGGTAGTCACAGTATTAATTTACTGATACTTGATAAACACTATTGACTAAAGTTTGAGATACATAATACATTTCACTGAGTTGAATTATATGTTTTAAATTGTTTTTATATACATCTTGAGGAATTTGGGACTGTAGGATAATTGGGAGCTAACTGATTCACCCCCCCCCCCCCCCCCCCNTTGGGAGCTAACTGATTCCCCCCCCCCCCCCCCTCTCAGTTATTATAACACTAAATCCCAATTCCCTATTTTCTCTCCAACCAAAAATCTCAGTAAATTACCCAAACTTCTATTCTCTACCATTTTTTTTCCCATTAGTTTGTGGATGAAACGTAGAACTAAACTTCAATTAAGTATTCTTCTTCCTCCAAACTGTCCTCCAAAAATAACCAACAAACTTACTATCCATGTTTGAAACTATACTCTTAGGTAACCCAAGAAATCTCAAAGCATCAAGAACCTTGTTTGATTTGCCACTCCTATGTTTCAACACAAATGTGTAACTATGTAAGAATTCAACCCATTTGATATGTCTCTGACTCAACTTACTTTGACTATTCAAATATTGCAATGCTTGATGATCGGTATACAATAAAAAATCCTTAGGCAATAAGTAATGTCTCCACTTCTTAAGAGATTGAACTATGTGTGAGATTGGAAAATCACTTATAAAAGGAGTATAATAATCAGATTAAAACACTCAATAACCTAAAAAACCAAGACTACATACATGATTAGACATAAAAGAAAGCTTTAAAAAATAAGAAATTAAGGAAATGCAAACCTCCCTAAAAACTTATCCTAGCTCCCTTTTGATATTTTGATGTGTCCATGCTTATGGATGTGTGCTCAAGAATTGATATGCTTCAAGCTTCAAGATGGGGCTTATTGCTTCAAAGTGTGGATACAAAACTGCATTAAAACATTACATGAAAGATGGGATATATGATTCTCTCTCAAAACAATATTATACCTCTACATGGAAGGAGGATTCTTTTTGTGAAGGAATGAGGTTCTACTTATAGTAAAATGGACTCAAAATGAGTGGTCAGGATGCAAACCTGAAGAGGGGATCAGATGCACCTAGAAGAGAGCACAAGGATTGTGCTTCTTTAAGTGCCTCTTATTGTGACAAGTGTCACAAGGAGAGGGGATGTGAGGGGAGATGAATGTGACCATTTTGGTCCATGTGAAAAGGGATAAGAGAAGGATCTTAGAGATAGGGTGAGGAATGAGGGATGTAAGAGAATTAATGAGGCATTTATGAGGGTCTTAATGAGGCATGGATGAGGGGATAAGAGATGGCTTGAGAAGTTTGACTTTGGGGTTGGGGTTAAGTTCCTAATCTAAGGATTAGGAATGAGAAAACATTAGGAATAGATTAGGATTAGGGTTAGGGTTTAAGATAGCTGAATTGGGAGATGGTGATGGGAGGAGAGAGAATGAGTGAAGGGGTTGGGATGGGTTTGAACTCAAGGTTAGATGTTTGAGATTGGTTAGGCTAGGGTTTAAGGTTATGAAGCCATGTGCTTAAATAGAATATTTTTAACTATTTAAATCACAAGTGGATCAAAAGAGGATAATACGAATTAAATTAAATGAATAAATACATTCATTCAATCTAATAGGGGAAATTGGATTTAATTATCTATTAGACCATTGGTTGCCATTCAAAAATTAATCAGACTATAGGCAATTAAATGAATTAATTAGGCTTGTAGTAAAATATAAATCAATTAGGTAATGACTAGTTACTTAATTGATAATGTCCTAGAAGGCACTAAATGTTATTATATATGTTAATCATATTTAGGTGTCTACATTTTTCCCCTCTTCAACATAGTGTTAGAATAATGCTATTTTGAAGACGTTTAAAATAATAGACGATGCGAAGATATGATTGGTAAATTGATGTATATTGTACACACAAGACCATAAATAACACAAGCAATTGGAATTGTTGCAAGATTTTTGCTAATCCCAGAGAATCACATATGAGTGTTGTAAAAATAATTTTTAGATATCTGAAGAACACTAAGGATTATGGACTATGGTACACAAGAGAAGGAAGGTTCAAACTGAAAGTTTATACTGATGTTGATTGGGATGGGAACATTAATGATAGAAACAACACTACTAGTGGAACATTATTTATTGAAGAAATATTAGTTACTTGGTTAACTAAGAAGCAAGGATGCACATCTTAATCAACTGCAAAAGCATAATATATTGTTGCTGTTGTAAACTCTTCGAACGTAGCATGGATAAAAAAACTGTTGAAAGGCATGAATGAAGAGATCACTGACCCAGTGATAATTTAATCTAATAATACAAGTGTTATAAATATTTCAAATAATCATGTGATGAATGAAAATACAAAGCATATATCTATCAGATATCACTACTTGAGGGAACAAGTACAAGATAAACAAGTTATACTGGAATATGTACAATTAAAAGAACAACTTGCAGAGATATTCACTAAACCCTTTCTGAAGGATACATTTGAGTACTTGAGAGGTAGAATAGTGGTTCGTCCCCTGTCTATTGGTCACTAAGTTGAATAGGAGGTTGCATCAACCTACATGAAATTAGAATATCAATCAAGTTCATGCAAAGCTCAACTAGACTGACACAGACATATCAGTACACTGCAAGGTACCTAATTTACTGTATCAAACACCAAATTTGTTTTTTTTGCTACTGATGAGCTACATCTTTCTTTTTGGAATTGTTGTCAAAGGGAGAGAGATTTGATGAAATATCTAAAGGGAGAAAATGACCAATGAAATATCTATCCACCAAAGGGAGAATAGAGAAAGGGAGAGACATATCTTTCTACAGAGAGATTCAAGAATAGAAGAGTCAAATCTACAGGGAGAGTCTGCATGGTGATTTTTTAATGCTAACACCATTTATATATTCAAGCTAGGGAGAGCGAAAAAAAATTTTCAGTTGTAGAAAAGAATTTTGATATTTATTTTATGAATTTTCTACATTGCATATTTCATATTACATTTCCATCAATGCCAAAGGGAGAGATTGATGAACTACAACTGATTGAATGTTTGAAGTCATTTGTTGATATTCAACCGAGTTACAAATGTGATGATAAACATTATGAGTTAATGTATTTTCATTGATGTCAACTTATTTGAGTATCATTATGGTGAAAAAAATCTACTATGGATTGAAGATTTGGAATGAAAGAAGTATATGTGGTCGATAAATGAAGAGTTCTATATACACCGAGAGACAGTGAACACCAAGTAAAACATAGTGTATACAAAGCACAGTGATAACCGATCTAGGGATCACTAACACAACACAATATTGATCGAGAAGTTAATTCAAACCGAGGCCAACTAGAATGTTGAGCTGGCAATTGATGATTCCAAAGCAAAAGATAAAGTTTGTTATGTTGATCAAACGGTTATGAAAATTCATGGAAGATCGGATAAAAAATATTAAAACATGTTTTTCACACAACTGTCGAGGATGATTTAAGCGGAAAAATCAATGATGGAGATTAAGCATAAAAATCTAGAGGATAGAAATTAAATAAGTTATGATGTCTATATAAGAGACAAGAGATTCATTTTTGGATTACATGATGCTAAGATGTGCACATGCAAAGTTTATGCATGACTGATCAAAATGGTTAAAGACAGAACCGAGCATTTTCTGCAGACAGCATTGAATGACAGAGCAAAGAGCATTACCAAGAAGAACATAGTATGAAGTATGAGATGAACTAAACTGAAAAAATTGATCAGAGGTATTATATACTTAACATAGATCTAAAAATCTGTCAAACAGATTTGTATTTGAATCAGATCATTACTGTATTAGTTTAACCATTGTTACAGATAAATCTCTTAATCAAGTAGGATGTGAAAGTCTTTATTATGAAATTCTACTGAATGTTGAGTGTTTTCTTGTTGACCCCATAGTTAATGCATGGTCAAGAGAGAATTTTTATTTTTGAATCCTCTAACCATGTCACATTTAACAATGTGCATTGTAACCTTTAATAGGGTTGGCTCTTCACCGAGCTCACTTAAGAAGAGTGAAATATTTTGGGTTACCGGTCCCAGCTAGTTTTTCCTTTACCAGGGTTTCCATGTTAATAATCTATGTGTCAATGCGCATGAATGTTGTGGATTGTTATTTTTCTTTACACTTAACTTTATTGGCATTGATTGGTAGTCATAGTATTAATTTACTGATACTTGATAAACACTATTGACTAAAGTTTGAGATACATAATACATTTCACTGAGTTGAATTATATGTTTTAAATTGTTTTTATATACATCTGGAGGAATTTGGGACTGTAGGATAATTGGGAGCTAACTGATTCACCCCCCCCCCCCCTCTNCCCCCCCCCCCCCCTCTTAGTTATTATAACACTAAATCTCAATTCCCTATTTTCTCTCCAACCAAAAATCTCAGTAAATTACCCAAACTTTGTATTCTCTACCTCTTTTTTTCCCATTAGTTTGTGGATGAAATGTAGAACTAAACTTCAATTAAGTATTCTTCTTCCTCCAAACTGTCCTCCAAAAATAACCAACAAACTTACTATCCATGTTTGAAACTATACTCTTAGGTAACCCAAGAAATCTCAAAGCATCAAGAACCTTGTTTGATTTCCCACTCCTATGTTTCAACACAAATGTGTAACTATGTAATAATTCAACCCATTTGATATGTCTCTGACTCAACTTACTCTGACTATTCAAATATTGCAATGCTTGATGATCGGTATATAATAAAAACTCCTTAGGCAATAAGTAATGTCTCCACTTCTTAAGAGATTGAACTATGTGTGAGCTTGGAAAATCACTTATAAAAGGAGTTTAATAATCAGATTAAAACACTCAATAACCTAAAAAACCAAGACTACATACATGATTAGACATAAAAGAAAGCTTAAAAAAATAAGAAATTAAGGAAATACAAACCTCCCTAAAAAATTATCCTAGCTCCCTTTTGATATTTTTATGTGTCCATGCTTATGGATGTGTGCTCAAGATTTGATATGCTTCAAGCTTCAAGATGGGGCTTATTGCTTCAAAGTGTGGATACAAAACTGCATTAAAACATTGCATGAAAGATGGGATATATGATTCACTCTCAAAACAATATTATACCTCTACATGGAAGGTGGATTCTTTTTGTGAAGGAATGAGGTTTTGCTTATAGTAAAATGGAGTCAAAATGAGTGGTCAGGATGCAAACCTGAAGAGGGGATCAGATGCACCTAGAAGAGAGCACAAGGATTGTGCTTCTTTAAGTGCCTCTTATTGTGACAAGTGTCACAAGGAGAGAGGATGTGAGGGGAGATGAATGTGACCATTTTGGTCCATGTGAAAAGGGATAAGAGAAGACTCTTAGAGATAGGGTGAGCAATGAGGGATGTAAGAGAATTAATAAGGCATTTATGAGGGTCTTAATGAGGCATGACTGAGGGGATAAGAGATGGCTTGAGAAGTTCTTGAAGCTTGAGCGAGGGGTATTCCAGGAGGGAATACCACCATGTAGTTTGAGCACTTATTTTGATATATTAATGCTAGAGACCATGCCAAGGTTACTAGTAACATGAGGCCTTGTCACCAGTGTTGCAGAGGGTTGACACAAAAAACACACCGAGGTTGCTCCAACATCACACATGACTCCCAGGAAGAACCATGGTCGGAATGATGCTAGAAAAAACCCACAAGCAAACAACATTTCTCAAGTGCAGCATGCGAACCCAAAAAAATTACATACATGCAAGGGTCATATCCAACTGAATCACAAGCAGAAAATAAAAAGATCAAGTTCCCTATCCTAGGTGCATCCATTCGCAACATACCATATAATAAAGAATCATGGCAACCTGGAGGAGGAGAAAAACCAAAAAGAGTCAGGAATGATGATCGAGAACCAAAATCAAATTTCAAGATAAAAAAATTCAACAACAAGACGTCTTTTTCTAGAGAAATAAAATGATACAGAATTATGATTGGATTCAGGGCAGTCAAGAGGAAGGATACATCCTACAAGGACCCATGTCGATGATGATGATTGGATTTTAAGTCAGACATGAGGAAGGATACATCTTGCATGAACCTAATCTGGTGAAGATGATGATGATTGGATTTAGGTCAATGTGAGGAAGGATACATCGTTCACAGACCCACCGGGCATGCCAGAATGTGAGCTATGGAAAATGAGTTATAAAAGGAGTATAATAAACAGATTAAAACACTCAATAACCTAAAATACCAAGATTAGACATAAAAGAGAACTTAAAATAATAAGAAATTAAGGATGTGCAAACCTCCCTAAAAGTTATCCATGCTCCCTTTTGATCTTTTGATGTGTCCATGCTTATAGATATGTCCTCAAGATTTGATATGATTCAACCTTCAAGACGAGGCTTATTGCTTCAAAGTGTGGATACAAAACTTCATTACAACATTGCATGAAAGATGGGATATATGATTTTCTCTAAAAACAACATTATAACTCTACATGGAAGGTGGATTCTATTTGTGAAGGAATGAGGTTCTACTTATAGGAAAATAGACTCAAAATGAGTGGTCAAGATGCAAACCTGAAGAGGGGATCAGATGCACCTAGAAGAGAGCACAATGATTGTGCTTATTTAAGTGCCTCTCATTGTGACAAGTGTCACAAGGAGATAGGATGTGGGGGGAGATTAATGTGACTATTTTGGTCCATGTTCAAAGGGATAAGAGAAGAGTCTTAGAGATAGGGTGATTAATGAGGGTTGTAAGAGCGTAATGAGGCATTTATGAGGGTCTTAATGAGGCATGGGTGAGGGGATAAGAGATTGCTTGAGAAGTTTGACTTTGGGGTTGGGGTTAAGTTCCTAATCCAAGGATTAGGAATGTGAAAAGAATAGTAAGAGATTAAGATTAGGGTTAGGGTTTAAGATAGGTGATTAGGGAGATGGTGATGGGAGGAGAGAGAATGAGTGGAGGGGATAATTATCTAATTAGGGTTAATTAGCTAATGAAGAAGGGTTAGCATGTGTGAAGGGGTTGGGATGGGTTTGAACTCAGGGTTAGATGTTTGAGATTGGTTAGGTTAGGGGTTAAGGTTATGAAGACATGTGCTTAAATAGAATATTTTTAACTATTTAAATCACAAGTGGAAGAAAAGAGGATAATATGAATTAATTAAATGAATAAATACATTCATTCAATCTAATAGGGGAAATTGGATTTAATTAACTATTAGGCCATTGGTTTCCATTTAATAATTAATCAAACTATAGACAATTAAATGAATTAATTAGGCTTGTAGGATATCGTAAATCAATTAGGTAATGACTAATTACTTATTTGATAATGTCCTAGAAGGCACTAAATGTGACTAGATATGTTAATCAAATTTAGGTGTCTACACTATGGCATAGAATTCCTGATCATAAAATGAATATTTCCTCTTGGCATCATTCAAATTTTCATTGAAATAAGCAATTGGTCTTCCTTCTTGAGTCAATACTACTCCAATTACATTTGCACTTGCATCATAGTCCACTTAAAATACCTTACTGAAATATGGTAAAACTAACATAGGTTGCTCTGTAACCTTTTTCTTCAAAATATAAAAACTCCTTTGTGCTCCATGTGTCCACTTGAGTTCTTTCCTATCTCCCCTGAATGTTTCAGTCATAGGATTACAAACCAAACTGAAATTCCTAATAAACTTCTAGTAAAAACTATCTGATCCTTGAAATGATTTCACCTCTCCAACAATTTTAGGTATAGGCCACTCCACAATTGCTTTAACCTTATCAGGATCCATCTTCAGCCCTTCTATTGAGAATAAAAAACCAAGTATACTATCTCTTCTCTCATGAAAGAACACTTCTTGATGCTAGAATTATATTGTGAATGTAGTACTGAGAGGGGAGGGGTGAATCAATACCTCTAAAACTTTTCTTGGTTAGCCCATTAACCCTTAGTCATCAGTTTGTAAATTCTCTTATCTAACTATTCATCTTTCTTTATGCATATGCAATCATAACAAAAGTTCTTTAATATGTAACCATATAGGAAACATTTATGAAAATATATAACACATAACACAAGATATGGTAACGCAGAAAACTCCTGTTAGGAAGTAAAAACTGCAGTGGAGATTGTTACCCACAAGACTTCACTATCTGCAGATAAGAAGGGGCCGGTAAATGCTTACAATTGGTCACTTCTGATGACCTACCCTGTTAGGAGTATTACAATGGAGACTTGTTAAGATCTACTTTGTTTGAAGCTTTAGCAACACTATTAAGTGTACACTCTGTTAAGAGATTTGTAAAGAACTATTAAGTCCACCTTCTACAAAAGGATTTTAGATGTGATGCACTTTTTAGAATGCAACTACATAAGTCTTTGATCTGATGATGTATGCAATCTCTAATTGCTGATAACATATCCAATAAAACTTCCTATGTATAAGTAATCATCTTTTCATGATTGAACAATACCTTTCTCTACACGTCGGTAGCCTCTGTGTGTTCTTGATAACTAGATATAATCTTTTTCTAAACTTTGCATGAATTATGCCTTCTGCTCCTTAGATGCTCTTCATGGCTATCAACAAAAATGAATCCATAATTCACAATTGATTGAACATCTATTTATACTATATTTTAGCTCTATTCTTGATTCACGCTTTGCAAGTTAACTCTAGATCCAAGGTTTATAACTTGACCTTGATCCTTAGTTAGATATGTTTTAGATCTATTAGGATGATTTAAAACATTTACATTATGATTTCTTGACCCTCAAGTAATGATTTAAAACAAATTAAAACTCTATAAATAGAATTACAATGCTTTATCTGACATGTAAAAGTCAAATCCACTATTTGCGGGTTCTCTAACTGACTGTCGATTCTGATGGTCAGGCTGCTCTATCAATCTGTCAATTTTCTTCTTCGTCGGTGTTCCTTTCTTGAACTATTCGTCGGGTATGGATTTTTTGCTCTGTCGGCGATGTTCTCAAGATTGTATCATCGGTAATGCTTGTCATCGGTAAAATATATACTTAGCATTTTCACGTGACATTGTGTTCTGTCAGGTAAACTTGTTGTCTGTTGGTTATTCTTGTACCGATGACCTTTATCATGTTTTTCCTTTTAAGTATACTAATGGAAAAACCTAATGTCATCAATCTCCCCATTTGACATTAGTATCAAAAACATGATATGTGCAACATACTGAATGTATTAGTATGAACACACGTGTATACTTCTTCCTTAGTCATTTGAATGACTCCCCCTATGTATATGTTAGTAAGTGTAAGTATATATACATTTACTTATGTACTTTTCTTCCCCCTTTTTTGATATATAGTACATAACTATCTTTACATATATGTTAATTCTGTACATACAATATACATACATTTCTATTCCTCCTTTTTTGATAATAAAGGCAAAGGTACTTACATCTTGTCAAAAAGTTGGGAATGTGAGGACTTGATCTCCTCCATCATATTTTCCCATTTATCCTTCATCATTTCTAGAGCCATGTGCTCAAGTGATATCCTTACATGTATATCATAGATGTTGTCTACTACAGACATCTCTGGGGTTGCAATTAAGTTTCTCGCTTCATAAATATGCTGCTGTAGAATAGTAAGATTAGGCAAGATGTGTGCCTGTAGTTTGGTAATTTCACCTCTTAATTGTGTTTCAGCATCCCATATTTCTTGCCTTAGCCTGTTAGCCTCAAGGAATTTGTCATGATGCGACTTGATACTATCTACATTTGAGGTTAGGCTTTGTGCACTAGTTGTGACATTAGAATCTATTTATGCTAACTTGTCACTATTTTCTTTTGTAAACTTTTCAAGTGTGCACATCTTTTGAACTAAGGTAATTGCCTCTGCAATCATTGGCTCTAATTGATCAGTTAATTCAGAGAGCTTTACCTTGTTCGCTGCCACTTCTTGGCTGATCTTGTCAATTAACTTGTATTGATCATTTTTCTCTGTTTGTTCTTCCATTGCTTGTTCTGCATCTACATTCTAGTTTGTGATGGCATCGGTAATAAAAACTATTATCTCCTTAATTGTAGCATTTTGTTCAAGTTTCACCTCAGGAAAAAGTTGTTGTAGAATGTCTCTTGCCTTGTCAAGTGCCATTGCTTCCCTGTGTTCCTATATCATTTTCTTCTGAATGGCTTTTGTTTGACATAGCACTCCAAACTCTTGAAGATTATATGTATCCAAAGTAGTAATATCCTAGTTTGGGACTTCTATTACTTCATCCATTGTGAAAACCAAAATATCTTTCTTCAATGCTTTCTTCTTCTTCTTCTTTGGTTGGGTGGCAGATTGATGTACTACCATTTGTAAACCTTGAGATTGGGTTGAGTTGGTAGGTGAGGGTCAAGAAGATGAAGCGTCCTATTGTTTTTGTTCTGAGTCCACCAACTGGTTTTGTGAAGATGTCTCCTCATTGGCCTTAGGTGTATCAATAGATATATCTTCTTCTTTTTTTGAGCTTTCATCCTACTTGACTTCTTCACTCGTATATTTTTCTCCATCCTTTCTTAATGTATCCTCTATTTTTTTATCTTCTTCTCTGTTCTTTTCATTAGACACTTTTTTTTGAGTGTCAGTTGCATCTTTCAGTTCTGTATCTGTATCCTGTTGAGTATTGGATGCATCTTTGTTTTCATCATTACCCATTTCCTTGGGTATATCATCAACTTTCTTAGATGATTTGTCCTAATTTGATTCAATATCAATAGCATCAATTAATATATTCATGTTTGTTAGTGTATTGACTGTTGCAGTGTCAATAGTTGAATCATGTCCATCGGTATTTCCCTGTGCAATAATTATATCTTCATCTTTTTGTACTTCTACTACAGGGTCTTTTCTTGTAGTGTCATTGACAATGTTGTCTAACCATGATTCATCATTTATATCATTAGCTAAATTACCTTTTATTGTCAAGTCATCCTTGGTAACTTCTTCATCTTTACTCAAGTCAATGTGAATTGGACTTGGTGGACTTTGACTCTCTTCACTTTGAGTTTGTTCAAGAGTAGTGTTTTGCCATACTTCATCTAAAATATCAGTATCTTTGGGGCCTTCTGGATCACTCTCTTCTTTATCCATTTCAACAGATGAGTCATCTTGTATATCTTTGATGGTGATTGGTTCTTTCTCTGGGCTAGCTTCCTTAGTGGGCTTTTTGAGTATCTTGCACCACTTCTTAATGCTATT
>MU228014.1:1402857-1414066 GCA_018584345.1 Thuja plicata
CACTTCTTAATGCTATTCTGATCAAGATCAATTAGCTTTCCCTTGAGAAATTCATATGCTCTCATTTTTGGTGAGAACTCTTTTTCATACTTCTTCATCATCTCAATAATTTCTTCCTTTGTTGAATCAGGAGGCATAAGAGTAACAAGTACTCTTTCTCTTATCTCCTTTTCCTAATTTTGTGCAAATGTCCATCTAGCTAATAATCTCTCTGACACTTCTTTGGGAACATCATATTCTAAGAATTGTAGTGGAACATAGTGATGTTTGCACATTTTAACAATTATTGCTTCTTCAATTTTATTTTGATCCTCTGTACTAAATTTTAACCATTTCCTTATGTTAGTATCAGAAATAGATTGGGATTTTGAGATGTTGTTGACTATTTTCTCAATTGTTGTTGGAACCAAAGGTTCTTTTTCCTCTTGTATTTCTACATCAGCTTCATCCATAGCTGAGTCTTCTAGATCCTCTTTAGTTCTAGTCATCTTCCTCCTCTTGGTCTGTACCTTTGGATGGGCTGGTTTTCTCTTGTATATCCTCACTTTTCCTTTCGGTAATGGTGAAGGATTTGGCTCTTTTGCAGTCTAGCTTCTTGTTCTTGAAGCAGCTGTAGTTCTTGCTTTCTTGGGTGTAGGAGGAGGTGGAGAATTTGACTATGTACCTTCTGAGTTATTCTCTTCTTCTTCTTCACCCTCCTTTCGGTTAGTTCCTCCTTACCCTCTGTTTCCTCTTCACCTTCTTTAGTTTCTATAAACTACTTGGTTAAGTTCTTAACCATTTTCTCCTTTTTGTTTACAATCTTCTTGACAACAAGATTTGTCTTGATCTTTTGTTTGGCTTCCTCACAGGTGCCAAATCTTTCTTGTGTGTTTTCAATTGGTTCATTTAATAGTGCCTCAATGCACTCATTGGCTTGTCCTATTTTGATTTCATATTCTAACTATGAAAGCCATGACTTCCTAGGTACCACTGCTTAGATATACATGAAATCAGTATCTACCATGAAACATATATTCTCTTTGTCTTCCTCTATCAAATTTTTAGGAATCCTTGTTCTACTTTGCAATATTTCCTTAATGGTTTTGAAATACTCATGCATTATATTATCAAAATCTATTCCTAGTGATTCTATGAGTTCACCTATCTGAATGGTTATAGGTCTGCTTGTGTCCCATACAACTTTTCCTATTGAAGGAAAATATTCTTCAAAGTAAAAGAATATGCACATTATGAGGGAACCAAACTTACAAGTTTTTGTTCTTGAAGATCTTATAGTGCACATGTTCTCCTCCAGTTGATGTAACAGGATCTCTACAAGATCCATCTTCTTTCCTTGTTTGATGATTTTGTATGTTGTGCTCATAGCAGTTCTTGATATGCTATTCATTCTTCTTTCCTGGAAGATTTTATATCCTTTCACACATGCACCAAACTTGAGTTCTACATTGGTGATAGTGTTGACCTTGAGAGATCTTTTGTTTGATTTAGCACCAGTCATTTTTTCCACTTCCTTCAAGGATGGGTGCTTGTGAGCTTGTGGTTTATTGGTCGTAGGATAACCAGTAACTACATGAATAACATCATTTTTTATTGGTTTTGGCTTATTACGCCATAGAGTCTTGTTGTGCATTCTTCTAAGAACAATCTTTATCCATTCTATTTTGAAAACTTTGGGAAAATGTAGTACATTCATGAGTCCTTTCACTTCCAGATGCTTGTGCTCTTCTTTGAGGTTTCTAGCTTCATCACATAGTGCCCTGTAGGAATTATCTAGGTCTAGATCTCCTATTTCCAAGATCTTTCAGTGCATATAGGACCTTACGTCCTCTACCAGCAAAACCCTAGATGGGATTCTAGAGAATGCTCTGGAGTCATCAGGTTGTGATGCTATTTTTGGGTGCAGCTTGTATTTGGGTTCAAGACAAGTGCCTCTACTGACAAGTTTGATCATTTTCTCTTATCTTCCTTAATCTTTTCAACTCTAGAAGTCTATGCCATCGCGTTGCAAAAATTTAGGTTTTTTTTGTAAATCAAACAGTGCGGTCGGTGAATGTGGTTACCTAATGAATCTTTGTGATTGCTTGTGAATCCTCTGAGAAGTCTTGAGTCTTTGCTGAGGTCGCTCTTCAATTTGCTCCTTAATTGCTCTGCTTGGATCTCCTGGTTGCTCGAAAATCATGGGTGCAAAAATGAGTTAACCTATCGGCCTTTATAACTTTTGTGCCCTAAGTTGTTATTAATGCTCACCAACTCATCAGTAGACAAAGGCTGAGTTCATTGGTAGAGGCATTCATAACATCTTTGGTGTATGTGTAAAGTGTCAGGGTTGCTAGCAGCTTTGGTGACTTCGCTGATGATGGTCGGTAAAGTGGCAAAGACAACTTTTTTTGCCTCAAGGTTCACCGATGTCCATCGGTTTACACTTAGCAACTTGGGGTTTGTGTAATGACTGATACATTCTAGTAAGTAGTGCTAACTTTTCTGTGTGTGTTCACCGATGCAGATTTTTACCCAATAATCGATGGTTGATTTTCAACAATATTTTACAAGTGACAATATGGTGCATCTTTAATAATGCTAATTTATCTATATGATCAATATGTAATGGAACCGATTTATATATATAACTTCTCACAATGCAGTTCCATACTTACTTATGCATTTTAGTTGGATGTAGTGATGCCACCAGATCTATTGGATAAGGTGTCATCATTTGTATTGCTTATTCCAGCACCTTTGGTGTTTGTGGCTTTTACCCATATCTTGTTTCTCATTCTCTTTATGTCATCAATGGTATTTCCATTGGGATGAGTACTTGTATCTATCAGTCAGTCTTTGTAAGCTTTTATCACATGTCCAACCTCATGATAGTGTAAACATGCCATTCCTGGATTGAACCATCCTCTTGGTTTTCTAGTCCATTTTCTCATACAATTGGCAGATATGTGACCATACCTTCCACATGCTGTGTAGTTTACCCATGTTTTATAGTCCCAAACATATGAGGTACTGACTCTAGTCAGTTTGTAGCTATTATTAGTTTCCTTTGGTGTACAGGCCATGTTGTTCTTTTTCCAGCACTCCTCATGTGTATGCCCATTCATCTTGCAGGTAGGACAGTACTTGTCCATGTAGGTTTTCCTTTTTAGATTTGTCACTTTGGATCTGCATTCATGTGCCTTGTGTCCTTTCTTTTGACATTTATAACAATTACCAATTAAAGTAGATTGTGCTTGAGGAATATCTTTTGTTTTCCTTCTGCAAATGTTTGAGGTGTGGCCGGGTTTTCCACAGTGATTTCATGACAGCTTCTTGAATCTTGGGGTTGTGAAAGAATTCATTTGATCTGGTTGATTAGAAGATTCACCATTCTCATTGTACCCTAATCCTCTGTAGTTGTTGACTCTTCTTTGTCCATCAAGAAAATCATCCATCCTTTTTTTTCTATCTTTAGCTTTCTTGATCAATTCGTTGTGTTGATTCTGGACTTTCATTTCATGCTTCAATTTTTCATTCTCTTCTCTTAGCTCACCAATAGACTGTATTATTTCAATGAGTTCTGTATTTAGTTTGTTTGCCTCTTGACTCATAAGACTAATCTGATTGGTAATCTCATGGTGATGCTCAGTAAGTCTTTGAATCTCTAATTCTTTTTCTTGTAGCTTCTCTGTTATTTTCCTCCTATCATCAATAGCCAATGTTGTCTCTGATTCAGCTTTTCTTGAATCATTCATGACATCAATCATTTTTACCATCTGAGTTTCTTGACCAATTTTCAGCATCTTGATTTTCTCTGTCAGATGTAGATTGACTTCTTGTAGACTTGTGATCTCTTCTATTGATGTGTCTGAAGCTTTTCTTGTTGATGATTCAGCATAGTTGAAGTAATCTAGGATCTCCTCTTCTTGATAATATTTTTCATTAAGCCTTGTTGCCATGATCTTTCTTTCATCAAGCAACTTTCTCATGCTTACTCTCGCCTATTTATATTGCTCATAGTAAATCTAAATTTGTAATTGCTCATTCTCAATAGTCTTGTCCAGTCTGTACTTTTCCATTGTGTGGATCTTTTCTCTTAAGTCTTTAATATTTTTCAAGAAAGAGACTTTTCCTTGATACCAATTGTTGGAATTATATTGTGAATGTGGTACTGAGAGGGGAGGGGTGAATCAGTACCTCTAAAACTTTTCTTGGTTAGCCCATTAACCCTTAGTCATCAATTTGTAAATTCTCTTATCTAACTGTTCATCTTTCTTTATGCATATGCAATCATAACATAAGTTCTTTAATATGTAACCATACAGGAAACATTTATGAAAATAGATAACACATAACACAAGATATGGTAACGCAGAAAACTCTTGTTAGGAAGTAAAAACTGCGGTGGAGATTGTTACCCATAAGACTTCACTATCTACAGATAAGAAGGGACCAGTAAAGGCTTACAATAGGTCACTTTTGATGACCTACCCTGTTAGGAGTATTATAGTGGAAACTTGTTAAGATCTACTTTGTTTGAAGCTTTAGCAACACTATTAAGTGTGCACTCTGTAAAGAGATTTGTAAAAAATTGTTAAGTCCACCTTCTACAATTTTAGGTATAGGCCATTCCACAATTTCTTTAACCTTATCAGGATCCCTCTTCAACCCTTCTATTGAGAATAAAAAAACAAGTATACTATCTCTTCTCTCATGAAAGAACACTTCTCGATGTTTACCAAAAAACTCTCTCCCCTTAATCTCTGCAATACTTGTCTACGATGCCACAAATGATCATCTTTACTCTTAGTGAAAATCAGAATGTCATCAAGGTAAACAATCACAAACTTACCCAAAACTTTCTTCAATACTTCATTCATTAGCCTCGTGAAAGTATATGGTGCATTATTCAATCCAAAAGGCATCACCAACTATTCATACAATCCTTCATTTATCTTGAATGCTATCTTGAACTCATCACCTTCTTTGATTATAAGATGATGATAACCACTCTTCAAGTCAATCTTTATGAAATACTTCTCTTCACTCAATTAGTCCATTATGTCATCCAAGCTAGGAAAAGGAAACATATACTTCACCATAATCGTGTTAATAGCTCTTTAATTAGTACACACCATCTATTCCACATTCTTATTTGGGGCTAACACTGTTGGTAATGCACAAGGACTCAAAATTTATCTGATCAAAACTTTCCTCAATAACTCTTGCACTTGCTTATCCAATTCTTAATTCTCTATAGGTGTCATTTGGTGTGATTCTTTATTAGGAAAACTAGTGCCAAGAGTTAGATCCATGAAATGAACAATACTCCTCACAGGCGATAATCCATCAAACACATTATCTGAGACTATGTATTCATACTTAGTCAACAAATTCATTATCTCCTTAGGATGTTCTTCTACTGATTCTAAATCATATTTATTAGGAATCAAAGCATAACACATACTATCAATTTTCAAACCATCCAAGAATTTCCTTCCATCAGCCAAAAAAATTCTAACACTAGTGCAATTATCATTGTTAGGAGTCTCAACTAAAGGTAACAATACTTGTTTCATCCCATTAGCCATAATAGTATACCTATTCCTTCTCCCATCATGTAAAGCTTGTCTATCATATTACGATGGTCTACCCAAGAAGATATATCAAATATCCATATGCATAATATCACAAATAGCTTAATTATAATAAGATCCAATCTTAAATTTCACTAGGCATTATTCACTAACCAGTACCTTAAGATCATCCTTAATCCATGCAATCTGATAAGACTTTGGATGTTTCAATCTCTGCAACTTCAACTTATTCACCAACTCCTTAGAGTAGATTATCTGAACTACCACTATCAATGATCACCTTACAACACTTTCCTTCCAATTTGAATCTTGTTTTAAATAAAATTCTCCTCAACAATGATTCTTGATCTATTTATTCATGACATAGGGCTTTCCTTATCATCAGGGCTTCTCCATCTTTGGTTCGGTTCAAATATTCACTAGATTCTTCCTCTACAAAAGTATTTTAGCCATTATTCTTAGTCTTCTTGCTTGAACTTCCTTGATTACATTTAAAATCTTGATGTCCTTTACAACCACACTTGAAAAAAGTTCCTCAAAACATCCTCTTTTCATCTCTCTTGTAGCTACTTGATCCACCTCCTCTCTAGAATTTTTTTTCATCCCTTTGGTATAAATTTTCTTCATTAAATTTGGTCTTGCCTATGTTTTGATCTAAATAATATCTACCTCCTCCAAAAGATCTACCTCTATGGGATCTGACACCTCTTACTCTTTGTCTCTATGCATGTCTCTTGTTCACTTTCTCATCTTTTAGAGAATATTAGTAAGATTCCTCTACACTTTGCAATTTAACCAAGCTAATCTCATCTTGAATGTATGTCATCAAACCATTTAAGTAAATTGCAACCCTCTCAACATCATCATCAATATTTCTAGATCTTCTGTCCAATCTATAGAATTCTTTGGTATACCCTTTCACACTAAGATCCTTTTATCTTTATATTCTACAACTTCTTGAACAAACTTAGTTGGTAATCAATAGGTAAGAATTTAGCATTCAGTTTGTTCACCATCCTATCCCATAATTTTATTTTTCCTGCCTCTTCTTTGTCTATTGGTCTACAAATGTTCCCACCATAATTATGCATGCTCTTTTAACTTTGTGCAAGCATATTTCACCTTCTTATCTTCATCGGTACCCTGATAATCAAAGTACTCCTCCATCTCTATGATCCAATCAAGTAATTCATTTGAATCCAAGTTACCATGATAATTAGGTGGATTGAAATGTGGTCTTGCATTAACTCTAGTTAAGGATTTTATAAATTTTTCATCTTCTTGTTCAAGTTTAGGTTCGGGTTGTTCGTCACCCTCATTAGCTATTTCTTCATTTTTTCATCCTCTATATCACTTAGATCTTCAATATGTTGACCTCTTCTCTAGGCCATTTCAAAAACATCCAATCTAACTGCAATATACCTTAATATATCCAATGCAACTACATCTCCATCTCTCCTTCCACCTCTATCATTTCCTCTCTGAGCCATCCGGAGTGAATCCTTTTCAATTGTGGGTTAGATCCTCACACTGTCACCCCAAAACCAACAAGATTCAGGATTTTTCCACCTCAGGAACCATGTTCTAAAATAACAAAACTAGAAACCTTCTTTTATACCACTTGATGTAGCTAAGGAAAAGAGGAACCTCAAATAATTCAGTCCAATCCTTGCAAAAAGAGTAACACAAAGGAAACAACACAAATTATGGATAGATATGCAAGATCTTCTTTCTCATTATCATCTAGAAATCAAGTAAAAAGGATATGCTACATGAAGTCATATATTCCATGCATACAAGCCTAATTGTGTATAGAAATCCTTACAATTCTCCTAGCTTCAAGCTACAGGAAGATAATCTTATGAGAGACACCCCCACCAGGAACAATAACATTACCTTATAAATCCTTCACAAGCATCAGGTTGGCCTAGAGATTACATTTCCAATGAGAAAAAAACATGTTACAAAATATAGGTCAAGACCCAAAGAATATGGATATCCCTCAACTGAAAGAAAAAAGAATCTCAATCCATCAAGTAGGTTGGCCACAAATGTAACAACATCGAGTTATGATATGTGAAGCTTTTCCGATTAGGAAAATCCCTTTGCGAGATCAAAAAATAAAAACTGGTCGAGAAACGTGAAGAACAATCAAGTCCAGCCAAGAATCTAAAGATCTCATACGCAAAGTAACCAAATGAGATGTGAACCTAGAAGAAGGTTTAAAATTATTCCATGAACATGCTCTAAGGTGCACAGATGCAAAATATCCAAACTAAAGGAACACTGAAAGAAATTAAGCAATATCCAAACTAGAAAACTAAAAACAAAATATTGTTATGGTTGATGCAAGATCACCAAGATCCCAAGATGCTCCTGCATCATATAATTTATCTAATTTTCCTAGTTTTTCATCTATTTTCATAGAGTTTCTTATTTATTCTCCCCATTTTAATGCTTTCACTATTTGGTGAGGTAGGTTTGCTAGAATCTGTCATTTTACTTCATTTCTTGGCTCAATGTTTATTTATTTTAGATTGTGGGTTGAGAATTAGCTTGGAGGTGTACTAAAATGAAATGGAGGGGTTAACATCAAAATACAAACACTAGGGGAATACATAGAAATAGATACACGATATATTTGATAAGCATAAAAAAAAGATTGCACGATAACATAAATTTTGATAGAAAAGAAAACAAAGATAAATAAATAACAATTACAAGTTAAATCTCTTCTTAGAGAACTTAACGCTACCTTCTTAGTCCTTGTTCCTAAATCTCTTCTTAGAGAACTTAATGCTACCTTCTTAGTCCTTGTTCCTAAATTCCATGGTGCTAATACGGTGGAATCCTTCAGACCAATCATTCTTTGTAATGGGATATACAAGATCATAGCTAAAGTTATGACTTCTAGACTGCTTTCCCTTCTGCCTTCTATCATATCTCCTCAGCAGAATGGGTTTGTACCAGGGTGAAAAATCCTAGATTCCATTGTGGTTGTTCATGAGAACATTCACTCCCTTGAAACTGCCAAGAAATAGGGCTTTCTCATGAAATTGGACTTATCTAAAGCCTATGATAGGGTTGATTGGCTATTTCTCCAAAAAGTATTAAGCAGCTTTGGTTTTGATGCAGGGGTTATTAAAATTGTTAATCAGCTGGTCTCTACTGTGACTTCCTCTGTGATTGTGAATGGTGGCTCTTCCAACTTTTTCAAACCTTCTAGGGGCCTAAGGCAAGGGCACCCTATCTCTCCTATTCTATTTGCTATTTTGGCTGAAGGGTTGGGAAGATATATTTCTAAACTTGTTAATGTTGGCCTAATCTCTGGTCTCCATCCCTCTTCGGCCAGATCATCCTGCTCCCATGAACAGTTTGTTGATGACACACTTATTATGGGGGAAGCTACTGTGAAAGAAGCCAGGAATCTTTAAAAAGCTTTATCTATCTACACTTTGGCAATGGGGAAACTCATCAATTGGGACAAGAGCTCCATCTTTTTTATCAATCCCCCCCACTTGAGAGACAATATAAGATGTCTAAAATTCTTGGTTGTAGCATTGGTGCTTTTCCTTCTTCATATTTGGGGCTCCCTCTCTGTTCTAAACCTCCCGATAGCTTCTGGAACCAAATTGTTGATAGATTCAATAGGAAGTTCGCAGGCTGGAAAGGTGCTCTCCTAAGCAGTTATGGTAAACTTTAGCTTTTGAAATCGACATTACAAAATTTGCCTGTGTATTCTTTAAGCCTCTTTAAGATTCCCCATATGTATTCAATGGTGCTTGAAACTATCCAAAAATGATTCTTATGGACTGGTGTTGAAGATAAAAAAAAGGCTCAGTCTGATTGCCTGGGAAAAAGTTTGCAAGCCTAAAAATAAAGGGGGTCTGGGGATAAGACCTATTAAGCTTATCAATAAGGATCTTCTGGAAAAGCAGGTGTGGAGAATATTTGGTGATTTTAAACAATGGAATAGTATAATTAAAAACAAATATCTCATCAACTCTAACAGCTTGAAGGATCTCCTAAACAATGAAGATAGGGTTAATGGATCTTAAATCTGGAATAGTTTATGTTCTTCCATTGATCTTATAAGAAAAGGAATAAGATGGAAATTGGGAGATGGGTCCACTATTGACTTATGGGATGATCCTTGGATCTATGAATGCCCCCTGTCAGAAAGACAAGATTGGAAGGACTTTATTACCCAAGCTAAAAATACTATTGGTTATAAAGTTTCTGACTACAGGAATAAAAATTCATGGAAGGATCTCTCTAGCCTTGATAGAAGTTTGTCCGCCCTTATGATAGAGTTGCAGTCCTAGTTCAATGAAGATAATCATCTTGAAAATATTGTGTGGAACCTCTCTCCTAATGGTGAATTCACTGTGGCCTCTGCCTGCTCCTTCTTCTTCTCCAAGGAAGATAAGCCTGAATGTGCTACTATCTGGTATAAACTCCTTACTCCAAAGATTAACTTTTTCTTTTGGATTCTTATCCAGAATAAGCCCCTAACTATTGATAACTTAGTAAAAAGAGGCTTCTCTCATGTTAATAGATGCAGTCTTTTCTTTGAACAAGCAGAATCCTGTGATCACCTCGTGATCCATTGTAGTTTTACCCGGAAAGTTTGGTCTTTGGTTTTTCAAAATTGGAATTTGGTTTGGTTCTTTCCTAACTCTTGGCAAGACTTTGTTACTCAATGGAGATGCCCTTTTGATAATGATATGGTTAGAAATTTTTGGAATCTTATTCCGCCTCATCTTTGCTGGAGTATCTGGAAGGAAAGAAATAACAGAATCTTCAGAGAGAAAAGTTCTAAACCTGAAATCATCTTCAATATAATGTCTAGATCTATAAAGGAAAATTTCATCTCTGCAATAAATAATAGCAATAGCAAGTTCATATCTCTCATCCCAGATGTCAGTTGGTCTACTTGGAACTTTCCTCTTCTCAATATTCAAGATTTCTCCCAAAGAGAATTATCTGTTTGGACTGCTCCTCCTATTGGCTGGGTTAAAGCCAATTTTAATGGTGCCTCTAAAGGAAACCTGAGTGTCTCTGGGGGTGGGGGTATCATCAGAGATAGTTTTGGTAACTATTTAGGTGCTATATCTATCCCCTTGGGTTTTCAGTCTAATCACAGAGCAAAGGCCTTGGTTTCCCTCAACACTATCCTGCTGGTGGAAGAAATGGGATTCAAAAGAGTCTGGCTCGAAGGTGATTCTTTAAATATTATTAATACTATTAAAGATATCAATCCCCCTTCCTGAACTATAGAGCATATTATCCTAAAAATTAAATCTATATTTAAATCCTTTGAAGTATTCCACATATCTCATAATTATCGGGAGACTAATCAGGTTGCTGATTATCTTGCCAATATTGGAGTCAAAAGCGAGGGGATTCAAAAATGGAAAGGCATACCTATGAGTAATGATGCGGTCAAATCAATTATTAATTATGATAAAATTAGGCAAAAAGAAGGATTCAGTAAAAGGGATTTTAATGATATCAATTAATTCATCTCAGATTGGGGGGAGTTGGAATGACGGCCAAAACAATGTGAAGTACAAATCCAAGATTGGGATTTTTACTCTAATTATGAAAGCACAAACTTTAATGCATGC
>MU228014.1:1414207-1428636 GCA_018584345.1 Thuja plicata
GCCATGGGTGGTGATCTCAGAAGGGAAGAGCCTACGGAATGCAAGTGGAAGAAGGATAAGGAAGTGTGGAGAATCTTGAAGAAAGGTCATGTTCACCATTTTCTTAAGAGACTTCATGGTTTTGATATAGAGGTTTCTAAAGCCTTCGCTGATGGGTGGGATAAGGGCACGGTAAATATTGCAGGCAAGTCTTCTAGCCTCAGCCTCGAGGTCCTTTCTAATATCACTGGTCTCCCGCTGGATGGTCTGAAGTACTCAAAAGAGGTGAAGGTGGGCACCAGAGCTTACAAGAAATTTCCTAAAACTGATGAGGAGAGGGCTCTTTTGGTGAAAGGTAAGAAAGACTATGTTGACATGGAGAACATTAATAAAATTTGGAGTTCTGTTATTAAAGTTATAATGGAATACTTTACTCTCGAGGGTAGATTCTCTAGGGTCTAAAATTATAATTTTTCCCTAGTTAATCACTTTAGACATGAGGTCCGCATTTCTTTCCCCTACTTTCTCCTTTGTTCACTTAACCAAAGCATTACTGACCACAGAGTGAAGAATTTCCCTATCCTCCATGTCGGGCTTATCCTCCTTATAGCTGATTATGCCAGAGACCATATTCCCGACCCTATCCTTTCCCAGATTAAAAAAAGGAAGTCTATGGGGTCTCAGCCTAAGAATCCTATATCTAAGAAAGCCTCTTTTCCCTCTAAGCCATCTCCTTCTAAGCCTCTGGTTGAGCCAAAGAATGATAAGCACCTTAGTGTTGCCTCTGGTTCGAAAAGCATGTCTTGGACTCCCCTGTTAGTCCTTTCCTCCAGGATCCTGATGGTGAGAAGCTTATCTCTCAGGAAAAAGAAACTGAAGGTGTCCAGAATCTTCAGATGGATCCTAATGCTGAGAATAATCCCTCTACCCAGACCCCTGTGGTGAAGGACTCGGAGGATCTTGAAATTAAAAATGCCAAGGAAAACCCTGAGGAAAGTCAAGATAATATGAAATCTGGGGAAAAATTTAACTCTGTTCTGGAGATTTTTAATACAAAAGGAAACGATAATAATGTGATTGAGGTTGAGAAGGTTGTCAACAAAAACAAAGATTCTGATATTAATCTTATGGATAGTAATGTTGATAACTCGGGGAAAAATAGTTTTAAGGTTCTGGAAGAGGAAAATTTGGAGTCTCATGATTCTCCCAGCTCTGAGAAGGATAATATGGAAGAAGATAATGAGAGAATCCTTCAGAGTAGAAAATCTTAGTCTCTTCAAAGAGATATCAGAAGGATGGACTCACAGGTCAGAAGGACTATTATCATGTCTCCCCTTGAGATTGCAAAAAATAAATCTATCTACAGCTACAATTTGGACAAATGGGTGCAGAGTGATTTGGTTGAACTTAATAATAGATGTATCAAACTGGAAAATAAGAGCTCTATGATTGAGGAAACTATGACTATTCTCAGAAAGGAGTTTCCTCAAAATATCAATGTCCTTGTACATGATCACGGTTCTGAAATTGATGAAAAAATTAAGAAAGTTGTCAAGATAGCCATGATACCTGTCCAGAAGAAAATAAGCAGGAATGAGGAAATGCTAAAACATCTGCTTACTCTAGTGAACACAAGAATGAGGTCTACTATGGAGAATTTGATGTCTCTGAGCAACTGGCTGGAAGGAAACAAAGATACCATTGATCTTTCTGATCCTTCCCAGCAGATGGGACCTGGCACTCACACTAGGTCAAAGAAGAAGAAGGTTGAGGATCTGGAAATCCAGAAGCTGAAAGACAATGTGAAAACTATGAAAACTCAGTTGGAGGAATCTGAGAGCTTCCTAAAGACTCTATCTTGATCTTGGTGCTGGCAGATTTTCTCTCTATTTTCCTTCCACCATCTGTTTTTTTTTTTTTGCTTTGTTACTACCTATTGTTAAATCTGGGATTTGTCCCTTTGTAGCCTACTTCCTTCCTTGGGGTAGCTTGTTGTTCTCTAGGTTTTAATGCCTTTCTCTTCTCTCTTTTGTTAAAGGGTTTCAGGGTCCCTTCAAAACCTATTTTTACTGTAATAAAAAACAATTACAAGTTAAATAGAAGGAATATTTGTAAAATTAAGTATATATGGTATGAATAATGAATAGAAGGGTACATAAGTATATAGATAAGGGGATTATAAATATGGGAAGACTTAGGAAAATATTATAAATCATTTGGATGAGGAAAAAACATAATAATTGTGCTTTTGAAGAACTACTAAGACTTTACTTTGAGGCTTCCTTACCCGTATGCAATGCATTATTATTATTATATTCACAAAACTCAATGATGATTGACGATTTTCCCTAATTTTGGTGAAGTTGGTTATCAAAATTACCAAGTTACTAATGTTTAATCATACAATCATTCTAGCTTGTATCTAGTTGATTTTTCAAAGTAGACATTGTAATGAATGATTACTATTATAGAGCATAATATCCCTCTCTTAACTTTTGGTAAAAAATCACGGCTTCTAAATGAATTGATGTAAGGTAAAAAATTGTATATCCTATATTTTTGGTACTATAAATTATCCTTATTTCAATTTCCATTTCTATAGTATGTTTAGGAATCATTTCAACTTTCTTTTCTAGCCTATTTTCCAATTCAAATGTCATTTTTTATGTATTTATATATTCTTGTTATGCATTTTATTATCTTTCATATGTTTAATGTGACCATTTTGTAATATTTCACTTTTCTTTCTTCTTGTCCTTTAGTTCAAGCGTGCTAATGCCCTATGACTATATGACCTTTGTCTCACATCCATAATCTAACTTCTCAATTTCAATTTTTTTGTAACTGCGATTTGTGCTACCTATTGAGTTTTCAATAGTCCTTTATTAAATTCTTTGCCAAAATATGTCTCGTCAATGATTTAGATTTTGAATTGGGATTCCTATTTCTTATTCCTACTTTAGAACCACTTTTTGGATCCAAGTCTTCTCTAATCTTCTACATAACTATACATATTTTTAGCACTCTATAAAAATATTTGATTTTGAGAACATCCTTAATACCATTGTGAATATTTTATACATCACTGATCTCTATTTTGTTGGGACCATTATATATTATATCTTCTCTTTCCTTTCTATTTATATATTATATTATTCATTTAGTATTTCTAGATTCTACATCTTCAAACTCTCTTCTACACACATGGATAGTAGTAGACAAATTATTATTCCTTTATCATTTACATCATTGGCCTTATTCCTAGACATGTAAATATAATAGGAGTACACACTCTTCCAATATTTTATAGGACTTCCTATGGAGTTCAAAAGACCATATTTGGAGATTTACCACATTGACAAGAGCCCAAGTAGTCACATACTTCCCCTCTATACCAACACAAGATACTTTATTTAGATCCTTCTTTGGATCCATATCTTCACATTTTTGTTTTGAATCTCTAAACCAATCATTATCATTTTTTCATTTCATTTAAGTAAAACTCAAATTTGTCATTTTAGTTCTATTATTATTTAATTTAATGGCATAAATTTTCACCTCTGTGTAAGTGACCATTTAGCATTACCCTCACCTTATTTTAAGACTCATAAATCCACGTCATCTACCTGCACCTGTTCAACATGACTTCTCACCACCCACTTTAGAATCATGACCATGTGGACTGTTAGGCATATGATGTGTCTATGTTGTAGATAAATATACATGGAAGACACTCATAAATAAATATACAGACATGCAAAGTGTCATTGAGGTGTTACAAACTTCCACCCTATAGTTGTAACACATGATTCCACCAGCCACCAATGTTGGGATGCAAAGTCCTCTATTATAACCTCCATTTTTGGACTTCATTTGGACCTCTACACACTCGAGATATTTCTTCGTACATTTGACAAGATTCATCCATTCACTTTTCAATCTCACAACATTCTTGAACAGGTTTTTTTAATCTTGGAATCTCTCATTTTGTTTACACAGTTGGTCTTTGTATTCATCTTGTGAGGCTAGGTATTATTGTAGTAAAGGGGAGTTACCTAATTTTTGTACTATTTTTTAAGGTGCATATTGTGTTGCTTCATCTATTCTTTCTTGCATTATCATTTATTTACTTCTTTAATACAATTATCTATTACCATTTTATCATATCTATTCAATTGTTGTGAAGGTAAAATACCAAAGGAAGGACTTGATTGATAAAGGTCTCTAAATAAACACCCAACACTTTTCCTCCATTTTTGTGCATGTAGGTTCTTGGATGTAAGATTGTGTGGTTAGAGACTTTATCAGCTCTATCAAATCATAGTTATCACTATGAGATCACCTTCCCCTTTCTCCATATTTTTCATAAACTCTATATTATTTTGTTGTCTTCCTATTTTTTGATACTAGTATAGTTTTGTTTCTTTTTGTTTCTGGTTCATTTCCAATTTTTTTATAACTATCTTTGTACTTTGTCCATATAGGATGTATGTACATTGCATTGACATCTCATACACATGATTTTATTTGTATCTCATATTGAGTTTACAAATTTCAACGTCTGTTCTTCATAATTATATCTTTTGTTTCCAATTATCTAAATATTTTTATTTATTAGTCTTCTCAAGTTATTTGTGTTTTCATCTATTTTGGTATGTCACTTGTCTTAGTTATTTTCAATCTATTCATATAAAACACTTAATATTAATAGAATAACTGAGAGGGGGGAGGGTGAATTAGTGGCCTAAAAAATTAATCCAATAATTCAACCAAAACTTATATCACATATATAAAACCTCTAGTTATCTTTAGTCCTACAAGATGTATGCCTTTAAGTAATCTTATCAAATATATACTGCTCAGTGAATATACTATTTATCCTTTTCTTAAGCTTTACCGAATAGCAGTTTATCTTTTCTTAGACTTTACCAAATATCAGTAAATAAACTTAGTGTTTATTGATCAATCATGTTTTAGTAATGTGTAAAGCAAAAAATCAAAGAAATGAACCATATACACATTTGACACATGGATTTTTAACGTGGAAACCTTGCTAAGGGAAAAACCACTTGGGACCGGTAACCCAAAATTTTCACTCTTTTGAAGTGAGCTCGGTGAAGAGCCAACCTTGTTAAAGGTTACAAACACACTTTTAAGTGCAACCTTACTAGAAGATTTAAAACTAACATTTTATCACTTGACCTAGCAATCACTATACTGTCAACATGAAAACCTTTTGATACTCCTTAGGATGTATCTCAATATAATAAGGATGGTTAAATCCCACTCGGTTAAGAGATTTTCTGAATCAATGGTTAAACTAGAATAGTAGATGATCTGTTCATAAATACAACTTAATCTTGCAAATGTTCAGATCTATTGTAAGTCCATAATATCTCTTCTAATTAATTTTCTGTTATATTACTTTTCTCCCCTCCTTTTTCTTTCTTCTTGGTGAATGATGTTGCTTCTCTATTGCTCGGTGTCTACAGAATTCTTGGCTCTGTTCCTCAGCCTGTATGATCATATCTACATTGAAGACTTCTATCTTCACCATAATTCTCTTCAGCATTCCTCTTTTTATAATGAATTACTTGTCTCTTTATATAGACATGATTTCATAGTTTATTGTCCTTCCTGTTCTTGACGTAGATGATTTTCTTGATCCACAAATCTTTCCATGCATTGCTTTCATCTTTAAAGATTTTCTTTAGATTTATTCCACAAATCTCTCCTTGTTTTATGTGCTTTAAATCTCCTTCTTATCCTTATTTTATATGATCAATGAAAACAAAGTAATCAATTAGTTAACTCTAATTATAGCTCCTCCCACCTAAGTGTTTTGTCATTTTCCTAACTCCAGTTCTGATTGGTGATCAACTCTTAGTTTGCTCAGTCATTGACTCTAGTTGTCCTCGTGCATCAATATTGTCCATCGGTCAACATTGTGAACTTCTCAGGGTTCACTTTAGTAATGCTCAAGGTTGCGGTGCTCAGGATACACTATGTCTGCTTGGGGTTCTCTATCCGTCGGTGTCCACTGTCTGTCAGAGTTTAATATCACTTAGTGTACATTGGCTTTGTATGTTTACCGATAACATAAACTTTATCTCTTTGGTTTATTAAAGTATATGACATTATGTATATGACCAATTAGATTATATCTAGTTGACATCAATGACAATACAATACATTAACTGATTTAATGTCTTGCACATACCTTCGGCAGCTCGGTGATCATCAACTTGTCATCTTCAAACATTCAATCAGTTATAGTTCATCAAAGATTATTTAGAATTATCCTAAAAACATACAACATTTGATCCCCCTATCTTTGTGTGTTAGTAAAAGTGAGGTAGCATAATGGTAGGTTAATCCCTTGAGACTTTAATCGGTCTCTAAGATGGTGAAATTTTTCCTTCTCCACATTTTGGTGGACACAATGTGAAGCTTACTCTTTACAATATCCTCTGATAGTCTGAATGTCATGAACTCCTATGGGCTTAACAACCTAGACCACTTTGAGAACTACAAGATGTAACATCCCTCCTAACCAATATAGTCATACCAGAATAATTCTTATGTTTATTACGAATGTTGATCCTAATGATACAAGTAGATATCATTTCTTCATAGGTTGATACTAGGACTTAATACCTCCCCAAAGGTAGGATCCCAACATTATTCACCGACTAGTTCTCTACCTAATTCTCCTCCTGCAGTGGACCATGAATCATTCCTCCACATTGAATTTGATAAGATTCAATCCCTTGAGGGAAACCTAAGGGATTTTAGGTATTCCTTAAGAAAAATGGTGTCTGCCTTGAAGCTAGAGACCATCTGTAACATGAGGGAATTAATAATATCACATAAGGAAGCCCTCAAAGTTAATATGGTATTAGGATAAATAGTGGATGATAAAATTCCCACCACTCCTCCTAATTATCTATTAAATCAATCAAACCTTACTAGAGAGAAGATTGGGGTCGCAATGCCAAGGGTATTAGTGCATGTGGTAGATTCTACTCCCAATAATACCCTTGGGAATAGTGGTATTGTTCCCGTTATTACTATAAAAAAGAATCCCTTAGGGTGTAATTTGAACCTTGGCGGTGGTAGAGGAGGAGGATTCAATAGTGGATCATATTCTCCTCCTAGGGGTGGAGAATATCCACCTCCTCATCCCCCATCCAACAACCCTATTTTAAACACTATATTGCAAAATATGGGACAATTGAGCTGGCTAATTTTTCAACCGTGACTAATCATAGCTCTTTAACTTAATTTTATCATTGGAGTCTATTAACCATGAAAGTGTTGAATACATCGCTACTGCAAGGGATGATTCCTTGAAGTTTGAAAGATATAGTAGTGATGGAGACCCACATCTCCACATTAATTCCTTCCTCACTTAGTGTAGCGACTATCATACTCTGGATTATGTATTGATTTTACCTTAAAGGAAAAAATATGGAATGGTATATCTCTCTTCTAGATTATTCCATTGGTACTTTTGATCACCCGATAGATTCCTTCCTCACTTGGTTCTAGGCAAAAATAGGAAGCAAGGTCACTACTGACCTTGTTCATTGTTTGCAAAAACCAAATGAGAAGATAATTGACTTTATCTCAAGGTATCAATATATTTATATAAAGGTACCTTATTCCCTTCCTAATGTTTACATCTAAAGGATTTTTATTGATAATTTATAGATGACACTAAGAGATAAATTATCATTAAATAGGTATCAAAATTTCACATTCCTTTGCGTTGCACTGATGGCTCAATTTGGGGAATCCTCCTCAAATGTCTATGGAGGGGATTCTAATTTTGGAAGGTCTTTGAAGAATAAGCATGTGTTATTGAACTACCACAACCCACTAAGAGGAATTTCTTTGCAACAAACCCACAAAGAGGTCAGCCATTCAAGAGGATATTTGACTCATACACGAGTATCTTGTAAAGGTTGTTAAATGACAACCTAGTAACCCTTCCATAGATATGACCCCTCTGAAATAATTATCCCTATCCTTGGTGGTACAATGGATCAAAATTATATCAATATCATCATGTACATGGTCATGATACAAAAAATCTACTCATCTTCAACATCTTGTCCAAGATCACATAGATAGAGGTAACATCAAAGTGAATGAAATAAAACCAAAAGATAATAAGTCTGTGGACAAGATGAGTAGTGAATTCAAGATCTATATAGATAATTTCCTACCACATTCACCAAATTTTATCTTGGCATCTTTATCATCTTCTCCCTCGCTAAGTGATAGCCCCTATGTCAACATGGTGACTATCACTCAGATTTCCTGGCCTACTCAAAGGGTTCTTGGAATGACCATCACATTAACAACTCTAGATGAGATGTACATCAAAGAACCTTATCCTCTCTACATCCTAACTTTGATAAATGATGTCTCAATTAGAGGCATATTGGTTGACCCTACTTTTCAGGTCGATGTAATCATAGAGGAGGTCCTCTTCATCAATGGCCTGAATTGGGGAAAATGTGACGAGTATTCCTCCACTACTAGGATGCATGATGAGCTATCCCTTCCTCATTTAGGATCCACCACTTTGAAAATATAGGTGGGAACCAAGGTGGTTTTATAAATTTTCATTGTGATTCATGAATCATACCTCTTTAGGGTCAAATTAGGTATCCTCTAGTTGAACTCTATGGGAGCTATCCCTCTAGTTGTCCATAAGTACCTAAATTTTTCTCACAAAGAGACTATTTACACCCTCTAGGATACTGGATATCATCCTTTGGTGACCCACGGGGGCCTCTCTCTTGATAATTTATGGCCAACTCTAATAGGGACCCTACATCCCCGATAGGATGTGACATTCCTTTCCTATTACAAGTATAAAGTTAGGGACCTTAATATGAAATCTGTAGCACGTTCCCTGCTCATCCCTCTTATGAGGCTCAACATACTTTTTATTCTATCCCTTCTTCATCAGGGACTCAAGACAAGCATGTGCCCCATGGGAAACCTCCTTGCCTACCTCAGGCCACACACTCTCCAAGGGTGTCTTTTGTTCCTGCATCCACATTTAATGTGGATAAAGTAAAGGTGTCCATGCCTCCAAAACTCAAGCTTCATTAACCTTTTCCCATTCCCAGATTATAGATATACCTCTCCCTTCCTATTATGGTAAGGGTAAGAAGTATCCTAAGACCAAACCATCCCCTTTGGCACCTACTCCTTAGCCTTCAAGGGAATCCTTTGTTCCTCCCATTGCCTGTAGGGAAAAGAGAGGAAGGGCACTTGTGACTAAGCAAGTAGTTCCTACATCAACTCCAACTCCTACTACATTGGTAGGGCCATATCCTTTGCTAGTGATGAAATCGATGACTATCCTTATGGAGTAGGATAATGATTCACCCTCACAGGATTTTCATCTGGGCCCACATCTACATTGGAATTAGCTCACCCATGAGCATAAGCAATGTAATGACCTAAAAATGGTCATCTAAACCCTAGACCCCAAAATCTTAATCTCTTATCAATAAAAACTAATATTGATTATTCTAAGTCCTAAACCAAATAGGCAATTCATCAATTTCAAGTTGATCTGACCTGAACACTAGGTTCTAATTAATCATTGTACTTGATTAATTAATTAATTCCTAAAATATGTTACATTGGCAAATAAACCTTAGGTTATTTATTTAATTTATATTTTAATATATTAATTAAATAAATTACTAAATTGTCAATTAAATCCAAAAAGGAATTAAATTAATTAATAAAATCAAAATGTGTATTTAGAATCTTTTAAATTATTAAAAAACCATATTATGTCATCAATTTCAGTTAACCGATTCTTGAATTAGAAACTATACTGTCCTGTTCAATTAACTTATTCTTTTCTATTTCTCATTTTGGAAACACTCCACTTAACTAAGAACTAATTTTGGAAGTTTCCAAAATAACTTATTAGTCAGTTCAATCAACTGAATCTTTTGACCAATCATCTTTGTTGCACATAGAGTGCGCTTCCTCAAAACAAATCTAAACCACTCTTTGGCTTATAATTTTGACCGTCCATTCGAGAGAGATTTCTATAAAAGAGAACCTCATTTCCTTCACAAAAACCTCAAATATTTTCATTTAACATTATTCTACAGTATTTTTTAGTATTCTTAGCTTTTGATCATTTAGCATATTGTTATTTATTTTAAGTTGTTTTCAAAGTATTCAAGTTTGATAACTTAGAGAACACATTTCAATTTGGGCTTTAAAAGGAATTTACACATTTATTTTGGTTCTTAGAATCAATCTAAATAGATTTGGATTCACCACAAACAATATTGCATTTGGATTTATATTACTCAATCATCTAGCTTTTAAATTCTTCATTTAGAACATGTGTTGTCACTAGACTTTTGTGATGACCTGAGAGAGAAGTCTAAACTCTTTCCTACTAGAAGGAAATGAGTCAGGTTCGGTTAGCTTTGTTTATCTTGTATCTTGGTTTTCATATGTTGATTGACTAACCATCTAATAATTCATTGAAGTATGTGTTTGTAGCTTGCAGGTACTTGTACACTTTTCATACACACATTTCTAGCACCCACAATTACTACTGACTCATAAGATTATCCCAAAGGATTGAAATCTATCTTGCGTTTAACCCAAGTTTTTTCTTTCATGAGGTTTCCAACTCCTTTGGAGGGACTCTTTGTGTTGTTTTCAATAGCTTTTAGGGCTTTTGAGCCGCTCATTAAGTTGACTACTACTGGTTTGGGTTGAGGAGAAACATGATTGACTACCCTATCATTCACCACATGCTTATTTTTGTTCCATTATTTTCTTTTATCTTTGGAACTGGAACTAAATTTAGTTTCTTTTGAAAGGTAAATCTAACCCTTCTTGACAAGTATGGTTTAAATCCTCAGTGCACTCTTCACAAGTTGATCAAAGCTGGAGAGATCTTGCAGCTGAAGGGGGTAATTGTATTCTTCAAGTAACGCGTTGGTGAATATGTAAATCTTTTCAAAGTTAGGAATGAGTCATGGATATCTATAAAATACTCTTCTCCATCGCTAAAGAAAATTCAAGAATGATTCTCTCATTTTCTGTTGAATATTTCACAGCTCAATCATGGATATGGGATGCTGTATATTATATGAATACTGTTGTAAAAATAGATTCATTAGTTTGTCAAAAGTTTTTATTCTAGTGCACAACTTTGAGAACCACTCCATAGCTTGACCACCTAAACATCGAGGAAAGAGATGCATGAGACATGTTTTCTTGTGCATAAACTCTATACATAGGGCACAAATTTCCCAAATGTTATCTTGTGGATCAGAATAAACACTATACTTGTCAAATCTAGGAATTTTTACTCTGCATTGAAATGGAGGTAAACTTATAGGTATGTATAGTATAGGTAAGTATAGATCCTTGTAATGAGAATCTCAACCAAGTAGGTGAAAACCTGGTAAATAGGTGCCTCTTGTACTTAATTCTCAGTCTTGGCAATCTTTTCTTACATTTTTACATAGGCTTTTAGTCACTTTTGTGACACTTTTGTTCTTCTAAGAACCCTCCTAGCTTGAAACCAATCCAGATTTATAGTCTAGGGAAAATAAAATTAGCTTTGTCCTTGCAGTATGAGTCAAATTAATCCTCATAATTTGAGTTTACTACTAGGGGGCATGGGTCTCGAATTTGACCAAATATTTGAATTATAATAGAGTTAGTAATCTTGTCATTTGTGAAGGACACTTCGGTACTGACACAACAAGTGTTTCTCAACACCTCAATCCAAAAATGTTTCTCAACACTACCTATTTGGATACATCTATGTTTTTCAACACACATCAGATAATGCACACGTAAAAAAAATATCAATAGCAATGAAACACATCGCACTCACAAGCACAACAGTTTTTCTCAACACCTCATAAATGTGCACATCCAAAAACTTTGAAACTAGCTGAAGTATGAAAAACTTCTCTTTGTATGTTGTTTGTTCTCATTGATTTTCACTAATATTTTCTTTGTATGTCGCTTGTTGGTGTGGTCTCAATGATCCTAAAACATCAAGTAAACTAGGTGTATGTGATAAGATATGTTGCATTAAGGGAGACAAGAACCATATCTCTCAATCTTGTTTACTTGCATGTCAAGGTGATGTCAGAGCTATCTCCTTGACTATTATTTCTCTACTTGTTTACACAAGATCTCGCTCATGGTTATCTCGGCTTTGAATGCCCTGATACTTTGTACTCTTGCAACATCAACTAGAAACAATGTTTAGGTCATCTCAGCTTTTGTGTTCCTAGATGCTTATTTTAGAATCCCATATATTATCCGATGAAAGTCATATTCATATTCTTATAGTCATAGTGGAACCAATAAGGATTGTAGCGACTCCGATGTTCCAAAATGCTCGATGATGAAAATTTTCAAGGCAAAAGTTCAATGACTACACCTTAGGTTTCATTCATGGTAGTTTTTCATTACATCTACACAGTGTTGAAATCTTCATAATATCTTCATCTCTCTCTAATGTGAAGGATATGAGGCTCTAATTGATCAATCTTCCTTTTGCTAAGTGGTTATTTGTGAATTGATTGACATGAATATGACACCCCTACCTAATTTGATTGTCCTGATTATATATTCAGGATTGAAACTGAAATCTAAGATGGTTTTACTTATCATTTTTTATGTTTGAATTTTTCAGTCAATTACAGCTGGAGCTTGCACAATCATTCTTTTAGACTTTGAACAAACAAAAATATCTCATAATTGCTGATCATCCTGTCATCACTTTTAGTCAAATCTAGTCAACATGACCTTCCATCAAGTGCATATTTTGTCCTAACTACTTGGGATCTCTTTCTCATCAGATCAAATTATTAGTTGAATTGCTTCTAATCACTGTGGCACCTAGCCATATTTTGATTTCACTCCTAAGGGGCCAATCAGGACATCAACATTCCAATGATCACATCATCAATCAAAACCTCATCACTTGGTGCATCTCAGATTTATCGCATCAAATCAAATTGAGATCATATTAAATAAAAGGAAACCTAATCAATGGTCTTATATAGTAGTGAATACACTCAAAACCAAATAAGATCAATATTATATGAGTTATTCATTATTGAAACCAGATACATTGATCAAATTGGCTTCATCACTTCAAATCAAGTCAATTTTCTTGCTAATCAAATCTCTTAACAGTAATAAGTTTCATCGCTTCAAATCAAACTGGTTATTTTTCCAAACCAATCACAAGGTTTAAGAGTTCCCGACATATATTCAGTTTCATCGCTTCAAATAAAACTAAGTATTTTTTTTAATATCTTTTGATCAATTTTCATCCAATCAAGCTCATATTTGGCCTTCCTCGACATGAATGGTTTCATCACTTCAAATCAAACTATTATGGGTCTCATCACTAATAGGTCTTTGAATCAATGTGTTGATCACACATCAATTCAAAGAGGGGCAAATGTAATGACCTAAAAATGGTCATCTAAACCATAGACCCCAAAATATCAATCTCCTATCAAGAAACCCTAATCTTGATTATTCTAAGTCCTAAACCAAATAGGCAATTCATCAATTTCAAGTTGATCTGACCTAAACTCTAGGTCCTAATTAATCATCATACTTGATTAATTAATTAATTCCTAAAAATACATTACATTGGCAAATAAACCTTAGTTATTTATTTAATTGATATTCTGATATATTGATTAAATAAATTACTAAATTGTCAATTAAATCCAAAAAGGAATTAAATTAACTAATAAAATTAGAATGTGCATTTAGAATCTTTTAAATTATTAAAAATTATTAAAAATGCATATTATGTCATCAAGTTCAGTTAACTGATTCTCGAATTAGAAACTATCTTGTCCTGTTCAATTAACTTATTCTTGTTTGTTTCTTGTTTTAGAAATAATCCACTTAATTCAGAACTGATTTTGGAAGTTTCCGAAACAACTGCTCAGTCAGTTTAGTCAACTAACTCTTTTGACCAATCATCTTCATTGCACACAGATTGTGCTTCCTCAAAACAAATATTAACCACTCTTTGGCTTACAATCTTGACCGTCAATTCAAGAGATATTTCTATAATAGAGAACCTCATTTCCTTCACACAAAAAAACTTGAATCTTTGCATATATTGTTATTCTACAGTATTTTCTAGCACTCTTAGCTTTTGATCATTTATCATTGTAAGGCCCACCCCATTTCCACCTTTCCCTCGACACTTCGATATCGAAGGATTAAGGGGTGTTGTAGTATCTGGATGATTGGTAAATCTCTAACAGATTTGTACCTCAGGATAGAACTATCTATTGTACCTTCATGTCAGTACCTATTTTAGTGTCACAATGACAGAAGTGATATCTCTAGGTTGTTAATTGTGTAAGTGAATCTTGGATGTAGTA